>JAWNOO010000092.1:0-237959 GCA_035045905.1 Drosophila anomelani | reverse complement strand
TAAAAAAATGCAAGCAAAGAACTATACTTAATCTTTTGAAATTAAACAAATTTCTTATGCCTGCGGTTGATTCGAACCCAGGCCAATTGCTTACAAAAATGAAATGAATGAAAACAAGAAAGGAAGCCAACTTCGGCTCACCGAAGTTTGTATACCCTTGCAGAATTTAATCAAAAAATTAAAAACGAAATTCTGAAATAATAATTTGTTGCCAAATCTCAAATTTGATGGCAATGGTTTGAAACACGGCTAAGCTATGTATGGTTTTTTATTTTCGTGATTGTTCCTATGGAAGCTATAGGATATAGTCAGCCGATTTTCATGAAATTAAAATAGAAATTCAGGAATACTAAAATATGGGTAACTGTCAAATTTGGTAAAAATATGTTGAAAACTGACATAGTTATGTATTTTTTTTTTATTTTCCTGATTGTTCCTATGGAAGCTATAGGATATAGTCAGCCGCTTTTCATGAAATTAAAATCAAAATTCAGGAATACTAAAATATGGCTAAATATCTAATTTGGTGAAAATATGTTGAAATCTGACAAAGTTATGAATTCTTCTTTTATTTTCCTGATTGTTCCTATGGAAGCTATAGGATATAGTCAGCCGATTTTCATGAAATTAAAACCGAAATTCGGAAATAATACTAAATGGGCAAATATCAAATTAAGTTAAATTAAGTTATAATTTTTTTTCGTAGATTTTTCCGATTGTTCCTATGGCAGCTATATGATATAGTCGTCCGATCCGGCCCGTTCCGACATATGTACGAGTGAGAGTATATAGAAGCCTAAGTGCAAAGTTTCATTCAGATAGCTTTAAAACAGAGGGATTAGTTTGCGTAGAAACGGACAGACGGACAGACGGACATGGCTAGATCGACTCGGCTGTTGATCCTGATCAAGAATATATATACTTTATAGGGTCGGAGATGCCTCCTTCACTGCGTTGCAAACTTCTGACTGAAACTATAATACCCTGCAAGGGTATAAAAATTCTAGACTACTTTAGGCAGAACAAGAAAGGAAGCTAACTTCGGCTCACCGAAGTTTGTATACCCTAGCAGAGTTTTAACAAAAAATTAAAAACGAAATTCTGAAATAATAATTTGTTGCCAAATCTCAAATTTGATGGCAATGGTTTGAAACACGGCTAAGCTTTGGTTTTTTTATTTTCCTGATTGTTCCTATGGAAGCTATAGGATATAGTCAGCAGATTTTCATGAAATTAAAACCAAAATTCGAAAATAATACTAAATGGGCAAATATCAAATTTGGTGAAAATTTGTTGAAAACTGACAAAGTTATAATTTTTTTTCGTACATTTTTCCGATTGTTCCTATGGCAGCTATATGATATAGTCGTCCGATCCGGCCCGTTCCGACATATGTACGAGTGAGAGTATATAGAAGCCTAACTGCAAAGTTTCATTCAGATAGCTTTAAAACTGAGGGACTAGTTTGCGTAGAAACGGACAGACGGACAGACGGACAGAAGGACAGACGGACAGACGAACATGGTGAGATCGACTCGGCTGTTAATCCTGATCTAGAATATAGAATATAGTTTATAGGGTCGGAGATGCTTCCTTCACTGCGTTGCAAACTAATATACCGTGCAAGGGTATAAAAACCATAACTTTGTCAGTTTTCAACATATTTTCACCAAATTTAATATTTAGCCATATTTTATTATTCCTGAATTTTGATTTTAATTTCATGAAAATCGGCTGACTATATCCTATAGCTTCCATAGGAACAATCAGGAAAATAAAAGAAAAATTCATAACTTTGTCAGTTTTCAACATATTTTCACCAATTTTGATAGTTACCCATATTTTAGTATTCCTGAATTTCGATTTTAATTTCATAAAAAACGGCTGACTATCCTATAGCTTCCATAGGAACAATCAGGAAAATAAAAAAACCATAGCTTAGCCGTGTTTCAAACCATTGCCATCAAATTTAAGATTTGGCAACTAATTATTATTTCAGAATTTCGTTTTTAATTTTTTGTTTAAACTCTGCAAGGGTATACAAACTTCGGTGAGCCGAAGTTAGCTTCCTTTCTTGTTTTATTTTTATTATTCCTCTTTCTTTTCTTTTGGATCCAATTGCAAACTTCAATTGCAAACATTAAGTGTCGATATTAGCATCCTTTCTTTTAATAGCATGTACCAAAGGTACACAGGTATTATAGTTTTGTGCGAGTGCGATTTTCTGTAACAGGTCGAAGGAGGCGTGGCAGACCCCCAAAAGTTACCCAAATATTGGTCAGGACCACTAAAGGAGTCGATATAGCCATGTCCGTCTGTCCGTCTGTCTGTATGAACGCCTAGATCTCAGAGACTGTAAGAGCTAGAGACACCAAACTTTGGATTTAGACTTCTTATATCTGCACGCAGATCAAGTTTGTTTTACATTTTTTCTGCACCCCTTTTTGGAGGAGCTATTTGAAAAAACGTCAAAACGTTCATTAAACATTCTAGTTATGTTCACATTATTATGAAAATAAGATTACTCTTTTTGAATTGGTTGGTGGTGCAGCTGGCTAAGCTGAAGTCTTTTTGAAATGTTAGTTGTCACGGGTTCGAATCCCGTCAGCGACGAGAGAAAAGTTTTTTATTTTTAGCAAATTTTTTTTTTTTTCCAGTAAATCAAAATAACACAGGTCTTCAAAAATTGACCTTACAAAAGTACGGTGAATAAAACCTTCAGATTGTGAAAGATCTCGGTCTGTATATTGCTAGTTCAAAAATCAAAAAAATTTCTCACGTACCAATTTTGAGGAAATCGCCCTCAAAGTACCAAAAATGACCTATTTTGGCACTTTTCAAACGCTAATGACACAGAAACCGCGCGTGTACCAAAGTTGAATTTTGACTTAAATAAGAGGCCAATCTCTTCCCTTTCAGATTTCAGATGGGCCTTGAATTTAGGACGTCAGGTTCAGGAGCTATATCGCTTTTTCTGAACTGATTTTTGAGCCCTTGTTTTGCTATGTTGTAGCCCTGAAACTAGAACAAATTTTTTGGGAGTTACATTTGAGTCATCACATTTTGTACTGAGTTCCAGGGCTACAACATAGCAAAAAAAGGGCTCAAAAATCAGGGCCCATCTGAAATCTGAAAGGGAAGAGATTGGCCTTTCATTTAAGTCCAAATTCAACTTTGGTACACGCGCGGTTTCTGTGTTATTAGCGTTTGAAAAGTGCCAAAATAGGTCATTTTTGGTACTTTGAGGGCGATGTCCTCAAAATTGGTGCGTGAGAAATTTGTTTGATTTTTGAACTAGCAATATACAGACCGAGATCTTTCACAATCTGAAGGTTTTGTTCACCGTACTTTTTCTTGTTGACCTGTGTAATTAAATAATAATAAAAAAATGCAAGCAAAGAACTATACTTAATGTTTTGAAAAAATTCCTTATGCCTGGGGTTGATTCGAACCCAGGCCAATTGCTTATAAAAACCTATTTGTATTTTGAATTGGTTGGTGGTGCAGCTGGCTAAGCTGAAGTCTTTTTGAAATGTTAGTTGTCACGGGTTCGAATCCCGTCGGCGACGAGTGAAAACTTTTTTATTTATAGCAAATATTTTTATTTTTTATGTTTTCAAGTAAATCAAAATAAAATTTAATACTAAGAAATAAAAAAATGCAAGCAAAGAACTATACTTAATATTTTGAAAAAATTCCTTATGCCTGGGGGTTGATTCGAACCCAGGCCAATTGCTTACAAAAACGTATTTGTAGCTTTATCCACTGAGCTATCGACTTGCCCTTGAATGGGAAGACATTTACATTATATGTATGTAAATTTGTCTCAGTTTTTTATTCTTATTATCTTTCTTTTATATAATTTTGGGACTCGCCTTGTAATGGTACATGGTATTCTACTGTCGGGACAACCGACTGTATGTCCATTTTGTTTTTTGTAGTTTTTGGTTAAATATAAATTCCGAAATTTTCGCAGCTGCGTTCACGATTTATCCTCATATCGGTCAACTCCAATCTCACGTCAGAATTATTAACTTTCGAGGAAAGCAAGGAAGTTGAATTCCTTTGTGTAAAGCTTGTGACGGTCTGCCGTCTCAATTCCCCAGATAGCTCAGGGACGGCCAGGATCCGCCTACAATAGATAGTCCGAGTGGTGGCTGTAAGAGAAGTTGCTAACTTCGCATTGAATTTATCCACCGCGTTTGATAGTAGGTGTGTTTTGCACAGCACCCATTCGCCCACCGTCGGCCTCCATTCTCTCTTCCTTAGATCGTATCGCCTTTTTTGGTGTTCCGCCGCTTCCAGCATGTTCCCGATTGCTTTGATTCTTTGCTCCTCCATCAGTTTCCACCGACTTGCTATGGTTTCTTCTTGCACCCCTGATCCTTCGGTAGCCTTATCGAATGTGGCCGCGGGTAGCCGCAGTTCCTTCCCTAGTACTAACTGCGCAGGACTGAATTTTGTTGTCTCCGAGATGCTACTATTGAATGCCAGCATTAACTCCCACTTCGTTTGGTCCTCGCCCGTCAACTGTGCGATCATCGTCTTGACCGTCCGATTCGCCAGCTCTCTAGGATTTTCCTGTGGCGTATATGGTGCCGTGAAATGCTGCTTCACGCTCCACCTCTCCACGGCCTGCTTCGTTTTCCTTCCTATGAACTGTACCCCATTGTCAGATACCAAGATTTTCGGTACTCCGAACCTGGCAATGATTCGCTCTCGAAACATCTTCAAAAATGCGTCCGCCGTTGCCTGCCGAATCGCTGCCAGTTCCACCCATCTTGAGTATTTGTCCATCATTACCAGTAAGGCCGAGTTCCCATGCGTCGTGCGTGGTAGTGGTCCCACGAAGTCGACGCATACCGTTTCCCCCGGTGCTTCCGCCACCCGTGTCAGCATCTTTCCGGCAGCCTTTTGTTGTGAAACTTTATATTTCTGACAATTTTCGCATGCCTGCACGAACTTCTTTGTGTCCCTGCTTAATCCTGGCCAAAAATATTTCGCTTGGATTATTTTTATTGTTTTCAATGTTCCCAGGTGCCCTGCTTCGGCTGCACTGTGGTTTTCTTGCATTATCCGCGGAATCTCCTCTGCAAGTGCGCACAGCTTTCACTGTTGTTGGTCCCTCGTCCGTTTACTTCTCTTGTACAGTCGCTCTCCCGATATTTGGTATTCCTCATCTTGGGATTCCTTCCGTATGTACGAGTGAGAGTATATAGAAGCCTAACTGCAAAGTTTCATTCAGATAGCTTTAAAACTGAGGGACTAGTTTGCGCAGAAACGGACAGACGGACAGACGGACAGACGGACAGAAGGACAGACGGACAGACGAACATGGTGAGATCGACTCGGCTGTTAATCCTGATCTAGAATATAGAATATAGTTTATAGGGTCGGAGATGCTTCCTTCACTGCGTTGCAAACTAATATACCGTGCAAGGGTATAAAAACCATAACTTTGTCAGTTTTCAACATATTTTCACCAAATTTAATATTTAGCCATATTTTATTATTCCTGAATTTTGATTTTAATTTCATGAAAATCGGCTGACTATATCCTATAGCTTCCATAGGAACAATCAGGAAAATAAAAGAAAAATTCATAACTTTGTCAGTTTTCAACATATTTTCACCAATTTTGATAGTTACCCATATTTTAGTATTCCTGAATTTCGATTTTAATTTCATAAAAAACGGCTGACTATCCTATAGCTTCCATAGGAACAATCAGGAAAATAAAAAAACCATAGCTTAGCCGTGTTTCAAACCATTGCCATCAAATTTAAGATTTGGCAACTAATTATTATTTCAGAATTTCGTTTTTAATTTTTTGTTTAAACTCTGCAAGGGTATACAAACTTCGGTGAGCCGAAGTTAGCTTCCTTTCTTGTTTTATTTTTATTATTCCTCTTTCTTTTCTTTTGGATCCAATTGCAAACTTCAATTGCAAACATTAAGTGTCGATATTAGCATCCTTTCTTTTAATAGCATGTACCAAAGGTACACAGGTATTATAGTTTTGTGCGAGTGCGATTTTCTGTAACAGGTCGAAGGAGGCGTGGCAGACCCCCAAAAGTTACCCAAATATTGGTCAGGACCACTAAAGGAGTCGATATAGCCATGTCCGTCTGTCCGTCTGTCTGTATGAACGCCTAGATCTCAGAGACTGTAAGAGCTAGAGACACCAAACTTTGGATTTAGACTTCTTATATCTGCACGCAGATCAAGTTTGTTTTACATTTTTTCTGCACCCCTTTTTGGAGGAGCTATTTGAAAAAACGTCAAAACGTTCATTAAACATTCTAGTTATGTTCACATTATTATGAAAATAAGATTACTCTTTTTGAATTGGTTGGTGGTGCAGCTGGCTAAGCTGAAGTCTTTTTGAAATGTTAGTTGTCACGGGTTCGAATCCCGTCAGCGACGAGAGAAAAGTTTTTTATTTTTAGCAAATTTTTTTTTTTTTCCAGTAAATCAAAATAACACAGGTCTTCAAAAATTGACCTTACAAAAGTACGGTGAATAAAACCTTCAGATTGTGAAAGATCTCGGTCTGTATATTGCTAGTTCAAAAATCAAAAAAATTTCTCACGTACCAATTTTGAGGAAATCGCCCTCAAAGTACCAAAAATGACCTATTTTGGCACTTTTCAAACGCTAATGACACAGAAACCGCGCGTGTACCAAAGTTGAATTTTGACTTAAATGAAAGACCAATCTCTTCCCTTTCAGATTTCAGATGGGCCTTGAATTTAGGACGTCAGGTTCAGGAGCTATATCGCTTTTTCTGAACTGATTTTTGAGCCCTTGTTTTGCTATGTTGTAGCCCTGAAACTAGAACAAATTTTTTGGGAGTTACATTTGAGTCATCACATTTTGTACTGAGTTCCAGGGCTACAACATAGCAAAAAAGGGCTCAAAAATCAGGGCCCATCTGAAATCTGAAAGGGAAGAGATTGGCCTTTCATTTAAGTCCAAATTCAACTTTGGTACACGCGCGGTTTCTGTGTTATTAGCGTTTGAAAAGTGCCAAAATAGGTCATTTTTGGTACTTTGAGGGCGATGTCCTCAAAATTGGTGCGTGAGAAATTTGTTTGATTTTTGAACTAGCAATATACAGACCGAGATCTTTCACAATCTGAAGGTTTTGTTCACCGTACTTTTTCTTGTTGACCTGTGTAATTAAATAATAATAAAAAAATGCAAGCAAAGAACTATACTTAATGTTTTGAAAAAATTCCTTATGCCTGGGGTTGATTCGAACCCAGGCCAATTGCTTATAAAAACCTATTTGTATTTTGAATTGGTTGGTGGTGCAGCTGGCTAAGCTGAAGTCTTTTTGAAATGTTAGTTGTCACGGGTTCGAATCCCGTCGGCGACGAGTGAAAACTTTTTTATTTATAGCAAATATTTTTATTTTTTATGTTTTCAAGTAAATCAAAATAAAATTTAATACTAAGAAATAAAAAAATGCAAGCAAAGAACTATACTTAATATTTTGAAAAAATTCCTTATGCCTGGGGTTGATTCGAACCCAGGCCAATTGCTTACAAAAACGTATTTGTAGCTTTATCCACTGAGCTATCGACTTGCCCTTGAATGGAAAGACATTTACATTATATGTATGTAAATTTGTCTCAGTTTTTTATTCTTATTATCTTTCTTTTATATAATTTTGGGACTCGCCTTGTAATGGTACATGGTATTCTACTGTCGGGACAACCGACTGTATGTCCATTTTGTTTTTTGTAGTTTTTGGTTAAATATAAATTCCGAAATTTTCGCAGCTGCGTTCACGATTTATCCTCATATCGGTCAACTCCAATCTCACGTCAGAATTATTAACTTTCGAGGAAAGCAAGGAAGTTGAATTCCTTTGTGTAAAGCTTGTGACGGTCTGCCGTCTCAATTCCCCAGATAGCTCAGGGACGGCCAGGATCCGCCTACAATAGATAGTCCGAGTGGTGGCTGTAAGAGAAGTTGCTAACTTCGCATTGAATTTATCCACCGCGTTTGATAGTAGGTGTGTTTTGCACAGCACCCATTCGCCCACCGTCGGCCTCCATTCTCTCTTCCTTAGATCGTATCGCCTTTTTTGGTGTTCCGCCGCTTCCAGCATGTTCCCGATTGCTTTGATTCTTTGCTCCTCCATCAGTTTCCACCGACTTGCTATGGTTTCTTCTTGCACCCCTGATCCTTCGGTAGCCTTATCGAATGTGGCCGCGGGTAGCCGCAGTTCCTTCCCTAGTACTAACTGCGCAGGACTGAATTTTGTTGTCTCCGAGATGCTACTATTGAATGCCAGCATTAACTCCCACTTCGTTTGGTCCTCGCCCGTCAACTGTGCGATCATCGTCTTGACCGTCCGATTCGCCAGCTCTCTAGGAATTTCCTGTGGCGTATATGGTGCCGTGAAATGCTGCTTCACGCTCCACCTCTCCACGGCCTGCTTCGTTTTCCTTCCTATGAACTGTACCCCATTGTCAGATACCAAGATTTTCGGTACTCCGAACCTGGCAATGATTCGCTCTCGAAACATCTTCAAAAATGCGTCCGCCGTTGCCTGCCGAATCGCTGCCAGTTCCACCCATCTTGAGTATTTGTCCATCATTACCAGTAAGGCCGAGTTCCCATGCGTCGTGCGTGGTAGTGGTCCCACGAAGTCGACGCATACCGTTTCCCCCGGTGCTTCCGCCACCCGTGTCAGCATCTTTCCGGCAGCCTTTTGTTGTGAAACTTTATATTTCTGACAATTTTCGCATGCCTGCACGAACTTCTTTGTGTCCCTGCTTAATCCTGGCCAAAAATATTTCGCTTGGATTATTTTTATTGTTTTCAATGTTCCCAGGTGCCCTGCTTCGGCTGCACTGTGGTTTTCTTGCATTATCCGCGGAATCTCCTCTGCAAGTGCGCACAGCTTTCACTGTTGTTGGTCCCTCGTCCGTTTACTTCTCTTGTACAGTCGCTCTCCCGATATTTGGTATTCCTCATCTTGGGATTCCTTCCGTATGTACGAGTGAGAGTATATAGAAGCCTAACTGCAAAGTTTCATTCAGATAGCTTTAAAACTGAGGGACTAGTTTGCGTAGAAACGGACAGACGGACAGACGGACAGAAGGACAGACGGACAGACGAACATGGTGAGATCGACTCGGCTGTTAATCCTGATCTAGAATATAGAATATAGTTTATAGGGTCGGAGATGCTTCCTTCACTGCGTTGCAAACTAATATACCGTGCAAGGGTATAAAAACCATAACTTTGTCAGTTTTCAACATATTTTCACCAAATTTAATATTTAGCCATATTTTATTATTCCTGAATTTTGATTTTAATTTCATGAAAATCGGCTGACTATATCCTATAGCTTCCATAGGAACAATCAGGAAAATAAAAGAAAAATTCATAACTTTGTCAGTTTTCAACATATTTTCACCAATTTTGATAGTTACCCATATTTTAGTATTCCTGAATTTCGATTTTAATTTCATAAAAAACGGCTGACTATCCTATAGCTTCCATAGGAACAATCAGGAAAATAAAAAAACCATAGCTTAGCCGTGTTTCAAACCATTGCCATCAAATTTAAGATTTGGCAACTAATTATTATTTCAGAATTTCGTTTTTAATTTTTTGTTTAAACTCTGCAAGGGTATACAAACTTCGGTGAGCCGAAGTTAGCTTCCTTTCTTGTTTTATTTTTATTATTCCTCTTTCTTTTCTTTTGGATCCAATTGCAAACTTCAATTGCAAACATTAAGTGTCGATATTAGCATCCTTTCTTTTAATAGCATGTACCAAAGGTACACAGGTATTATAGTTTTGTGCGAGTGCGATTTTCTGTAACAGGTCGAAGGAGGCGTGGCAGACCCCCAAAAGTTACCCAAATATTGGTCAGGACCACTAAAGGAGTCGATATAGCCATGTCCGTCTGTCCGTCTGTCTGTATGAACGCCTAGATCTCAGAGACTGTAAGAGCTAGAGACACCAAACTTTGGATTTAGACTTCTTATATCTGCACGCAGATCAAGTTTGTTTTACATTTTTTCTGCACCCCTTTTTGGAGGAGCTATTTGAAAAAACGTCAAAACGTTCATTAAACATTCTAGTTATGTTCACATTATTATGAAAATAAGATTACTCTTTTTGAATTGGTTGGTGGTGCAGCTGGCTAAGCTGAAGTCTTTTTGAAATGTTAGTTGTCACGGGTTCGAATCCCGTCAGCGACGAGAGAAAAGTTTTTTATTTTTAGCAAATTTTTTTTTTTTTTCCAGTAAATCAAAATAACACAGGTCTTCAAAAATTGACCTTACAAAAGTACGGTGAATAAAACCTTCAGATTGTGAAAGATCTCGGTCTGTATATTGCTAGTTCAAAAATCAAAAAAATTTCTCACGTACCAATTTTGAGGAAATCGCCCTCAAAGTACCAAAAATGACCTATTTTGGCACTTTTCAAACGCTAATGACACAGAAACCGCGCGTGTACCAAAGTCGAGTTTTGACTTAAATGAAAGGCCAATCTCTTCCCTTTCAGATTTCAGATGGGCCTTGAATTTAGGACGTCAGGTTCAGGAGCTATATCGCTTTTTCTGAACTGATTTTTGAGCCCTTGTTTTGCTATGTTGTAGCCCTGAAACTAGAACAAATTTTTTGGGAGTTACATTTGAGTCATCACATTTTGTACTGAGTTCCAGGGCTACAACATAGCAAAAAAGGGCTCAAAAATCAGGGCCCATCTGAAATCTGAAAGGGAAGAGATTGGCCTTTCATTTAAGTCCAAATTCAACTTTGGTACACGCGCGGTTTCTGTGTTATTAGCGTTTGAAAAGTGCCAAAATAGGTCATTTTTGGTACTTTGAGGGCGATGTCCTCAAAATTGGTGCGTGAGAAATTTGTTTGATTTTTGAACTAGCAATATACAGACCGAGATCTTTCACAATCTGAAGGTTTTGTTCACCGTACTTTTTCTTGTTGACCTGTGTAATTAAATAATAATAAAAAAATGCAAGCAAAGAACTATACTTAATGTTTTGAAAAAATTCCTTATGCCTGGGGTTGATTCGAACCCAGGCCAATTGCTTATAAAAACCTATTTGTATTTTGAATTGGTTGGTGGTGCAGCTGGCTAAGCTGAAGTCTTTTTGAAATGTTAGTTGTCACGGGTTCGAATCCCGTCGGCGACGAGTGAAAACTTTTTTATTTATAGCAAATATTTTTATTTTTTATGTTTTCAAGTAAATCAAAATAAAATTTAATACTAAGAAATAAAAAAATGCAAGCAAAGAACTATACTTAATATTTTGAAAAAATTCCTTATGCCTGGGGTTGATTCGAACCCAGGCCAATTGCTTACAAAAACGTATTTGTAGCTTTATCCACTGAGCTATCGACTTGCCCTTGAATGGGAAGACATTTACATTATATGTATGTAAATTTGTCTCAGTTTTTTATTCTTATTATCTTTCTTTTATATAATTTTGGGACTCGCCTTGTAATGGTACATGGTATTCTACTATCGGGACAACCGACTGTATGTCCATTTTGTTTTTTGTAGTTTTTGGTTAAATATAAATTCCGAAATTTTCGCAGCTGCGTTCACGATTTATCCTCATATCGGTCAACTCCAATCTCACGTCAGAATTATTAACTTTCGAGGAAAGCAAGGAAGTTGAATTCCTTTGTGTAAAGCTTGTGACGGTCTGCCGTCTCAATTCCCCAGATAGCTCAGGGACGGCCAGGATCCGCCTACAATAGATAGTCCGAGTGGTGGCTGTAAGAGAAGTTGCTAACTTCGCATTGAATTTATCCACCGCGTTTGATAGTAGGTGTGTTTTGCACAGCACCCATTCGCCCACCGTCGGCCTCCATTCTCTCTTCCTTAGATCGTATCGCCTTTTTTGGTGTTCCGCCGCTTCCAGCATGTTCCCGATTGCTTTGATTCTTTGCTCCTCCATCAGTTTCCACCGACTTGCTATGGTTTCTTCTTGCACCCCTGATCCTTCGGTAGCCTTATCGAATGTGGCCGCGGGTAGCCGCAGTTCCTTCCCTAGTACTAACTGCGCAGGACTGAATTTTGTTGTCTCCGAGATGCTACTATTGAATGCCAGCATTAACTCCCACTTCGTTTGGTCCTCGCCCGTCAACTGTGCGATCATCGTCTTGACCGTCCGATTCGCCAGCTCTCTAGGATTTTCCTGTGGCGTATATGGTGCCGTGAAATGCTGCTTCACGCTCCACCTCTCCACGGCCTGCTTCGTTTTCCTTCCTATGAACTGTACCCCATTGTCAGATACCAAGATTTTCGGTACTCCGAACCTGGCAATGATTCGCTCTCGAAACATCTTCAAAAATGCGTCCGCCGTTGCCTGCCGAATCGCTGCCAGTTCCACCCATCTTGAGTATTTGTCCATCATTACCAGTAAGGCCGAGTTCCCATGCGTCGTGCGTGGTAGTGGTCCCACGAAGTCGACGCATACCGTTTCCCCCGGTGCTTCCGCCACCCGTGTCAGCATCTTTCCGGCAGCCTTTTGTTGTGAAACTTTATATTTCTGACAATTTTCGCATGCCTGCACGAACTTCTTTGTGTCCCTGCTTAATCCTGGCCAAAAATATTTCGCTTGGATTATTTTTATTGTTTTCAATGTTCCCAGGTGCCCTGCTTCGGCTGCACTGTGGTTTTCTTGCATTATCCGCGGAATCTCCTCTGCAAGTGCGCACAGCTTTCACTGTTGTTGGTCCCTCGTCCGTTTACTTCTCTTGTACAGTCGCTCTCCCGATATTTGGTATTCCTCATCTTGGGATTCCTTCCGTAGCTCTTTTATTTTCTGCCGTATCCAGTCGTCCTGGTGCCTCAACCCCTTGACTTCCACTCGCGGTAGTCATGACAGCGCATCCGCGACTACGTTGAGCTTTCCTTTCCTGTACTGTATCTCGAACTGGTATGGTTGCAACCCCAGTGCCCACCTGGCGACCCTCCCTGCCGGGCTTTTGATGGAGTTTAGCCACTTCAAGGCCATATGATCCGTTATCACCGTAAAAGGGTATCCCTCTAGGTACATTTTATATTTCTCGACTCCCCAGTAAATGGCTAGGCATTCCTTCTCCGTTGCGCTATATTTCCGCTCCGTCTTACTCAGCCTCTGGCTTGCAAATGATATCACGTGCTCTCCGTCTTCTGCCTCCTGTGTCAGGACTGCTCCTAATCCGAAGTCGCTCGCATCTGTTTGCAACCTGAACCGTTTCGAAAAGTCCGGACATACCAAGACCGGCGCCTGTGTTAAACTCTCTTTCAACCCGTCGAATGCTTGTTGGTGTCTCTCGTTCCATTCCGTCCGGCTTGTTCCGTGAAGTTCGGTACGAATCTCCGGTACCACGAGGCCATCCCTAAGAAGCTGTGGACTTCTTTCGTAGATTTCTGTGCTGGTAGTTCCCGAATTGCTGCCACCTTCTCCGGGTCTGTCCGGATGCCCTGATTGCTAACGACGTGTCCCAAATATTTTAGCTCTTCCTGAAAGAAGTGGCACTTATCCGGGTTTATCCTGAGATTTGCTTCTTGCAGCCGTCTAAACACTTCTCGTAGCCGCTGCAGGTGCTCTTCCTTAGTTCGCCCTATCACGATGATATCGTCCAGGTATGCAAAGGCATGAGGTTCCATCTACGGTCCGATGATTGTATCTAGCGCCCGCTGGAATGTTGCTGGTGCTGTCGTGAGTCCGAACGGCATCACCTTCCATTGAAATAGCCCTCTCCCTGGTACCGTAAAGGCTGTATATTGCTTGCTGTCTTGGTCCATAAGGATTTGCCAGTACCCTGACTTAAGGTCTATTGTGCTTATATACCTCGCCTCCCGTAGCTGGTCCAGGATAAAGTTCATTCGTGGCACCGGATATGCGTCCTTCTCCGTTTTGTCGTTTAGCAATCGGTAATCGATGCACATCCGCCATTCATTGTTCTTCTTCCTGACTAGTACAACGGGTGCACTGTATGGGCTTCTTGATCTTTCTATCAGCCCCAGTGACAATAGCTCATCCACCTGTTCGTCGATGATGGCCTGTTGTTTCGGGTTCCTTGGATAGTACCTCTTTTTAATCGGCTTATCGTCCGTTAGGTATATCTTGAGTGTCGCGGCGTTACTGACCCCCTTCATACCCTCAAATACTTGCCTGTGCTCTCACAGAAAGTCTTCTATTCTTTCATCCAGCGTATCTCCCTGCTCCGGTATTTCCGTTCCTTCCATTGCTTCTTCGTCCTCGCTTCCTGCTTCCTTTATTTCTAATTCGTATCTGAGCACGCTCCGTGCCCTTGCCAGGAAGTCCATCCCCAACAGGATGCCGCCTGCTACTTCTGTCGTAATCATGAATGAGATCTTGATCCGAGCTCCTCCGAACCCGACCTCGGCGTGAAATTCTCCGATTGCTCGCTGCTTCATCCCATTGGCGAGGGTTATTTCTGCCAGTACTCCGCTCCACTTCCCGTGTTCCCGTAGGTCCTGGTACGAGTTCCTGCTGATTGCGCTCCGTGACGCTCCCGTATCTATGATTCCTTTTACCAATCGCTCTCCGCATCTGAGCCTTGCCACGATTTGGAATCCGTCACATGTTAAATCGTCCCCTGGGTCTGGCATTTGTTGTGCGGCCTGAGCTGCCAGTCTTACTTGCTCAGGCCCTACATGTTTCCCGTCGGCACTCAACAGCATTGTGAAGTCCTTACTCCATCCTTCTTACAGACCCAACAGAATAATCTTGGCGGATTCCCGCAGTTGCGCGCCGCGTGACCCGTACCCCCGCATCTGAAGCATACTTCCTGGCTTATCTGTCGCTGTACCGGCCGTATTGCGTTCTCCGTGGCTTCGATCTCCTCCACTTCCTCTCCCAGCTTTAAGAACTCCGTAAGCGTGCTGAATCCATTCCTCCGGGTGTACAATTTTACCTTGCTTCTGCAATTCTTGTATATCCTGTCTAATTTCTCCCCTTCCGATAGCCTTGTAAACCGCATCAGCTTCCGTAGTTCTGTCGCAAATTCCCTTATTGGTTCGTTCTCTCGAGGCAACGAGAGTCTGCGTGATCTTTTGTTCCAATTGCTCCTCGTACCTCGGGGGCAGGAAGTACTCCTGTAGTTCCTCTTTCAGTTGTTCCCATGATTCGATCTCGGTTGGTGTTGTGTTCCACCAATCCGCTGCGAGTCCCTCGAGGATAAATGGCATGGTTGGGATTACCTGGTCCATCTCCATCCAGTACCCCTTTGTCCACTGTTCCATCTTCTCCAAGAACTCCAGTGGGTTTGTTACTCCTTGGTACCTAATCCCCCATCCTCGCACTCGGTCGATGGTTTCCACGTCCACCTTCCTTCCTTGCTTCTTCTTCCTTGGGCTCTCCATTTCCTCGGCTTTTGTTACTATGACCGCCGGTATTCTTGCCGGGCTTCTTTCCTTTTTATATTGTTCCGCCAAGGTTGCTAGCCTCTGCCTTATGTTCTCCGTGTAGTCCGTGTTCTTACAGAACGCCGCTAGTTTCCTTCTCAAGTCCGCCTACAATAGATAGTGCGAGTGGTAGCTGTAAGAGAAGTTGCCCGGCTCCCAGTGAGAACAGTGAAGAGAATTCGGTTAAATTTAAGAGCGTTTAGGTATATTCAAGGTTTCTCTACAGAGTTGATAGACTGAGTGCGAGACTGCGGCTTCGTAGATCGTCGGGCTGCTCGCTTCTCGAGGGGAAAACCGCCGGTGGTTCGGGCTCTGCCAGTCGTCGGTAGTCGTCGAGTCGGCCACGCGGGGGGGGGGGGGAAGCCGAGAAGTCCGGGAACCTGTGTAGAGAGGGAGAGAAGAAAGAGAAATAGTTGGGGGGGGACTCGGAAGTCTGGCCCGTAGATCTGGGGACTCGTAAGTCTCCCGAGGTTACCGCTGTTGGACTCGTAAGTCTGCCGAGATACGCAGTGGACGCGCAAGTCCTCGGTTTCGAACGAGAGAGAATGGTTTGGGACTCGAAAGTCTTCAAAGAGAGAGAATGGTTCGGGACTCGAAAGTCTTCAGAGAGAGACGCGGTGGACTCGAAAGTCTTCGGTTACGAGAGAAAATGGCTTGGACTCGAAAGTCTTCAGAGAGAGAGGCGCGGTGGACTCGAAAGTCGTCGGTTACGAGAGAGAGAATGGCTTGGACTCGAAAGTCTTTAGAGAGAGAGGCGCGGTGGACTCGAAAGTCTTCGGTTACGAGAGAGAGAATGGCTTGGACTCGAAAGTCTTCAGAGAGAGAGGCACGGTGGACTCGAAAGTCTTCGGTTACGAGAGAGAGAATGGCTTGGACTCGAAAGTCTTCAGAGAGAGAGGCGCGGTGGACTCGAAAGTCTTCGGTTACGAGGGAGAGAATGGCTTGGACTCGAAAGTCTTCAGAGAGAGAGACGGGTGGACTCTAAAGTCGTCAGAGGGAGGCGGGTGGACTCTAAAGTCGTCAGAGGGAGGCGGGTGGACTCTAAAGTCGTTAGAGGGAGGCGGGTGGACTCTAAAGTCGTCAGAGGGAGGAATTCGGCAAGCCGAATTGTTACCGCGACTCGGAAGTCTCCGGCTAATGTATAATTACCCAAATCCGAAGACTGCTGACTACTGGAAGTGTGCTACTAGAGACTTACCGCTCCCGATCGCTGTCGGCTGCTAAGTGATCTTCCTAGGCCAGCTGCCCGCTTTATATAGCCCTAGCGCGGCTTAGTGTGCCCGCCGTTATCGTCGCCTAGTGTGCCTTTTCTCTGCCGGTGTGACCCTTGGCCGTCAGTGTGGCCGGATCTCGGCGCGCGCGCGCTTTTGAATTTGAACGGCCCTGTTCCTTTGACTTCATTTAGTTCTATATTATATGTTATTCTTCTTTCTTTTTCTTTAATTTCTTATTTATTCTTCATTTAACTTATGTTTCTTACATTTGTGCTTATGTCCTATTTCTGCTTATTCCCTATGTGTTTTCTTCATTTACTCTTCTGTTTTTCCTACTTTGCTTTCCTTATTTCCTATATGTTGCATTTCATTTCATTTACTATTCGGTTTTCTTACATTGCTTTCCTTATTTCCAATATGTTTCATTTTACTTTTTTGTTTTCTTACATTGTTTTCCTTATTTCCTATATACCTATTTATATTTAATATCTTTAGTGCGCGCCCGCGTCACAAGCTATAATTTAATGGGCGCTTTGTTTTTATTGCATGTTCCTACCGTCCTCCATTGTCGGAACTTTCTATTTATTGGAACCACCTTTCCGCCATTCGGATGGTTTCCCATATGCTTTCTGATAGAGATCATTTAGTAGTCTTGGGTGATTTTAATATCCCTGGGGCTATTTGGTCCCTAAATAACTTTTCTAACACACTTCAATCCTCAACACAACATGATTTTATTGCTGGCGTGTTCGACATTTCGCTGTCTCATGTCAACCATGTATGAAATTCCTTAGAGCGCTTGCTTGATCTTTGTTTTATCTCTGATCCTGCGAGTGTTAGTTTAGCGAGGGTGGCGGCGCTGACACAACCGGAAGATCCCTATCATCCTACTTTCGATGTGACACTCGACATTGGTGCTGATATACAGAAAATATCTGATAGACCAGCCAAAAGAGTTTACTGCTTTCGCAAATCTGACTTTAACTGGTCTGATTTATACATGTGCACTGACATGGCTGATGCCGTGGACATTTTTTACAATGCTGTGAATTCATTCTTCTCGGAATGTGTTCCGTTATATTATCCCTCTATTTCAAATAAACCACCTTGGTTTACTAAAGAATACAGTCGCTTGAAAAATGTAAAGTCAAAGCTGTACACGAAATTTATAAAAACCAGTTCTGGTTCTGACCTCTCTAACTATATATCGGTTCGGTCAAACTTCGCCGTACTCAACGCACAGTGTTACAAAAACTGTTTGTCTCGTTGCAGGGTCCAATTTTCTCAGGATCCTAAACAGTTTTATAATTTTGTTAATACTAAACGTAAGGCCGTAACTCATCCTTCATCGCTTTCTTTTGAAAACGCAACTGTAAAGGGCGATCAGGCAATTGCCGATCTCTTTGCCCAGTTTTTTCAAACTACATACTCTACATCCACTAAACTAAATCAGACGTATTATTTTAGCTTGCCCAGATCGAATCTAATATTCTGTCCATGTTTAAATGAAAGCTCCCTCATTTTCCAGGTCCCAATGGAATACCGGGCTGTGTGCTTAGGTATTGTGCCGATGCCCTGTGCTCGGCCCTTTTGAAATTGTTTACCTTATCCTTAGAAACCTCGCACTTTTCCTTATTTGGAAGGAATCATTCATTATTCCTCTCCACAAAAAAGGTAACAAATCGGAGGCCAACAACTACATAGGAATCTCTAAACTTTCGGCCATCCCTAAACTTTTTGAAAATATTATTACTTCACATTTGCACCACATTTGTAGATCAGTAATTTCTCCATGTCAGCATGGATTTGACCTTGAACCTTCTGGAGCTCACTTCTTTCATCATAAGGGGCTTCAATACTAACTCTCAAACGGATGTAGTTTATACTGACTTTAACAAAGCATTTGATTCCGGTAATCATTCCCTTCTCCTTAGAAAACTCGATTTAAAGGGATTTCCAATTGATCTTCTTAGGTGGATCTTTAGTTATCTGACTGGCAGGACGCAAAAAGTCCTCTTTAAAAATAACCTATTTAATGGTGTCCGGGTCAATACAAGGACGTCGCCCACCAGTCTGATTTACAAACAGATCTTGATAGCTTCCAAACTTGGTGCCGCATAAACCTACTAAACTTAAATGGCTCGAAATGCAAGCTAATGACATTCTCTCGTGTCGTTCCCAAGCTTGCAATTTACATGCTTAACTGCTGCTCTTTGGAAAGAATTAACTTTGTTGATGACTTGGGTGTCGGCCTGGATCCCAAACTTGACTTTATCGATCATATTTCGTGCATGGTGAATAAAGCCAGGAGTATGCTGGGATCGAAAGAATTCAATGACCCCTATGTAACTAAAACGTTATATATTTCACTATTTCCACGTTCCATGTAGAAATACTAGATCGTATATACCCTTAGTTTTGCGCCACTGTAGAACCTCCTATGAATTGCCTTAAACCTTTAGAGTACTGTGTGCAAGTTATAATGATTTTTATTTGGTAATCTCACATGTTGATAGTCTTCCAAACTAAAAACTTTAATCCTTACCCACTTAGATCGCATGCCGCTAGTTTATTTCCTCGTATTCTTTCCTATATTTTTCTTCGCGTCTACTAATACTTAACCCTAACAGTCAAGGGCCATTTGAGTGTACTGACCGTAGTGCATCAACGTCCATATAAAGATAAAGAGTTTTATTTTCAAATTGTAATGATTTACACAATATGTGCACAATAATCTCTTAGTCTTCTTGTCAAAATTGAGAAGAACAATAACAGGGTTGTCTAAATACCAAAAATAGAAAGATATCTCTGAGATCGATTTTATGTTTGTTTTGATATTATTATAAAGGGGCTTAACATAGGTATAAGCTAATAATTTGCATGCTTTAAATAGAAACTAATTTTAACTTTAATATGTGCGTAACATGATGCAAAAGGAAGTTTTTCTTCGACCTCGGCAACAAATCTTCTTGTGAACATATCGCAACACTGCCACAAAAACAACGGACTACAATTAAACATTTTTTAAAGAGAAAATATTTTGATTTTATGCTCTAAGTTAATATTTTGAGACTAAAGCGGGCCAAAATTTAAGTAATCCCTTACATTAAACATTTTTTGAGTTTCTGTGATTTTCCTTTGCAATATTGAATATTTGCAAATATGTCCATATTTAGACATTAACATGTCTTTCGCCCCTTTTAAATTATGATTTTCAAAAATTTTAGAATAATTAGACAAAGTTTAAATGCAATTTATGTATATATACCCGTTTTTTACACCTACATTTACATTTAACAAGCCGTTGAGCCTAATGGTAAACAGCAAAAATATTCAAACAAGTTGCGTTACTACATATTCTCTATATTCGTATAGGTACTTCAACGAATTGACGATGTGTCCTTAATGTGCGATAAGCGTATAGCCAGCCTCAAAAAGTTAGCATTGAAACCACCGCGACCTATACAGCATGTCACCCCGGAACCGGCTGTGCCTCTACAGCCCCTCGGAGGCGCTCCTCAATTTATGCGCCTCAAGCCAATTAAGGTAAGGTAATTAATTTATACCATTTTTTAATAATTAATTTGCGTATTTGCGTTGCATATTTTACCGTTCACTATTTACGGAGGTGGAAATAGCAAAACCAACCAACCAAAACCAATTTCGGGTCACCGAAGTTTGTATAGTCTTGCAGAATTAAATTAAATCCGAAATTCTGGAATAATATTAAGTTGCCAAATCTCAAATTTGATAAAAAATATGTTGATAAACAGAGGAGTTATTGTTTTATCTATTATATTTCAAATTATTTCTATGGCAGCTAGAGGATATAGTTGTCCGATTTTCATGAAATTAAAAGCGAAATTCTGAAATAATCTATTATATAAAAATGGACCGCGTTTTCCTTCCTGATGCTATAACTCCAGAACTCACGAACCGATTTATGCGGTTTTGCATTCGTTGGGAAGGTCTCGGGCACCGTGAGGTTTATAGCAAAGAAAATTCTAGAAAACAACAACCGAATAGCGGGGAAAGTGTTTTTTTGCATACAGCGCCATCTCATATAAACAGCATGACAGTAGTAGGCGTTGTGGTGTTATTCATACTGTAGTAATAATATAGTGTATATATGTATGTTTAGTCGAATTTTAAAATTGAGCACTGCAATACTGTAGGTTTTATATAATAAAAAAATAGTCCAAAACCGCATCTATATCTAAAAATAAATTTCATTTCGTCGATGGTGGATCAGGTGAATGTGCGGTGCAATAATGCTGTGGTTAATATGTTTAAAACAACATTGGAACGAATGCCATCGAATACGCACAAATTTGTCATAAGAGCGGATTGTACCCCAACATGTGAACAAGAGCGAATATTTAATGCGGTGGCCAATAATTCTGGTGGTCTATTCTTTCTGTACGGAGGATTTGATTTGGCCACTATTCGATCAAGATGTGATAGTGTTTTGGCGTTAGCATCATCTGGAATTGCGGCGACTCTTTTAGATGGCGGTCGTACTGCACATTCTGCGCTAAAGTTGCCACTCAATTGGAACTCCCATATGAAATACTTCACGATCCATTGCAATGGGAAAATTGTTGATGCAATGCAAGCTCATTCTTTGGGATGAGTGCACAATGGCACATAAGAAATCACTTGAAGCACTTAACTTCACACTAAAGGATCTTCGGCGAAATGACAACATCTTTGGCGGCTTGATGATATTGTTGGCCGGCGATTTCAGGCAGACGTTGCCAGTAATTCCCCGTGGCATGCCTGCAGATAAATTGAATGCATGACTGGAGGCATCACCTTTATGGAGTAACGTGAAAACATCGTTAACCACAAATATGAGAGTTAAACTTCAACATGATCAAAGTGCTGCACAATTTTCAAAACGATTGTAAGCTGTTGGAAATGGAAAAGTCCCAGTTGATGCCGGATCTGGACTAATTACTCTTACCAACAACTTTTGCCGATTTGTAGACTCTCAATTAGCTTTATTGAAAATGTTTTCCCAAAAATTTATGAGAATTATCAGAATTATGCTTAGTTAAGTCAACAAGCAATTCTTGCCGCAAAGAATAAAGATGTACACGCACTGAATTTCACCATTCAATCAAAAATTGCTGGCGATTTGGTGACATACAAATCAGTTGATTCGATAACAAATCCCGATGAAATAAATTATCCAACGGAGTTTTTTTGAACTCTCTGGACTTATCAGGATTTCCACCACATAACTTGCAACTAAAAGTTGGTACAGTTATTATGTTATTGCGTAATTTAAATCCACCACGGCTTTGCAACGGTACTCGGCTTTCGGTTAAAGACTTATGCCGAATTTGATTGAGGCAACCATTATTAATGGAAAGTCCAATCGCTTAGTGTTTGCGGCATAAATTTAGAAAATCGTTTCCCAGTTTTACGTTGCGCGCTCACGAGTTGAAAAACCATCCGCTTTGTTTGTGTTAACGTCAGACCAAAAAACAAAAAATGTGGTGTACCAAAAAGCACTTCAATAAAATGGAACAGTGAGTGAGCACACGAAGATCATTGGCGTCTGACGTCTCCCATCATCTTATAACGGAAACCCACGCATTTTCAAATATAAAACAATAAAAGATGTCGCGATCTCTTAATAACAAAACAAAATGTTACATAAAACGAAGCCATCTGGTGGCGAAACGGAGTTCGCCGGGTTTGCTAGTATTAAATAAATAAGTAGAAACCAGATATTGTTATAATTTTTTTCGAAAATTTCAGTGAGAGTATATAAAAGACTAACTGCAAAGTTCCATTCAAATAGCTTTAAAACTGAGGGAGTAGTTTGTGTATAATCGGACAGACGGACATGACTCGGCTGTTGATCCTGAGGGTCGGAAATGTCACCTAAACTGCGTTGCAAACTTCTGACTGAAATTATAATACCCCGCAAGGGTATAAAAATACCGACCCAATAAGTTACCTAATGCTGTCAAGCACATACTTGCGACTAAATGCTAATATTACTGCTGAGCTTATAAGAGAGCTGATAATTTCTATGGTAATTATTGAGCTTTTAAGCATTTCTCACTTCTACTAGGACCTCAGAAATACATTGTTATGTTGTGTTATTTTCAAGTATTTTGTTATCTCTTAGTTTTTATTTTTATTAGTATTTGGTATGGTAAATATTGTAACATAGTTATAAGTAGCATAATAAAATATAAATAAGGAATATATAGGAATATGTATAGGAATATATATAGGAATATTCGAATAAATATAAAACTGCGAAAACCCAAGGAGGATTCTTTCCTGAATTACTAGCGAAAATTCACGAAATTCATTCCTGGCAGGATTCGACGCGGATTACATGATGTTTCCCGGGTAGGGTCAATTTCTTTCAGGAGGGCAATGAAACCTTTATCCTCGACACAACTAAAAGGCTGAACATCCACAGCAATCATGTTTAGCACCATTTCATCAATCTTTCGTTTTCTCACCGAATCATTGCTATAATACACAGTGGACTTTCCCACAAACACATATAAAGCGGTTGTAGATGGATTTTTGCCTTTGCTATCTTTAAGCCGTTCTGGTTTGTGGTGTTTCCCATCGTTTTTATGGCTTTTTCACAGTAATTGTGATTTTTAAAACTTTTTCTTAAAATGATTCCAAGCGATGGAAGCTTCCCGCTTCTTTTTTGAGCTGGCTCCTCCACAGTCTCCTCTGAATTTGATGTTCCTATTCCGATTACATCAATGTTACCATCAATTTTGCTCCACCTGTCGGCTCATAGATGGCACATTCGCCGCGAGCAGCGCGGGCAAGTGACAAGTAACCGTGAAGTCAAACGCGAACGCAGTAACAGGTAGCATTCAAGTCTAGGAGGGCCAAGGTTAAGCTCGTGCTAGCTGATCTTGCAGAGGCCGGGAACGTCGAGTTAGGTTCCTGAAACTGAGTTCGTAGGCAGTATAAGTAGCATTCAGGTCTATAAGGGCCAGATTAAGCTATTGCTAGCTGATCTTGCTGAAACCGAGCTCGTACTTAGTAGCAGGAGGTCTAGAAACCGATACGTATAGGGTCTGACCCCACATAACTCGGTGCAAGCTTAGACGGGAATTCGCGAGTATCATCACACAGCGGAACGGCCGAAGTCAGAGATCATCGGTAATCGGCTACACGGCTACGGCGCGGCCAGGGTAGGAACGAGGCGACCACTCACACGCAACCATCGGAATCTTCTTCCCACATTGAAACAAATAAAGCATTAACATACAAATCAATCCACTCTATGATATCCCTGAGCCCGGCGAGCGAGACTGAGCAACCCCAAGGGTCGTTACACGTTTTAACCCGATTCATATTAAAAATGTAATCCTAACATAATAACAAATATAGATATCTCCTTCAATGGTCTAATGAAGCCTCTGATTAATAGAAACTCCGTTTTTGTGTCACAGCACCATGAGCGATTCTATCCACTAAAGTGACGCATTCAGCTACTATTTACAGTGACAAAGCAAGTACTCTAACGTCTCCTGTTCCGTTGGTTTCTTGCAGCTTGTACAGCTGATGTTACAGGGCAGCCTCGTTCTTCCCTCTATGGGTAGGAGGTCGTGTAGCCATTTTCGAATCTCATTTCGATGAGCATTTAGTATAACTCTGTATGCTTGCAAATTTTCCGATGTTGTAGGCCTTAGTGAGTGCCTGCCACAATACTAGACTTTTCAAACATTTTCCGATACCTTGTTTCTTGAATCTTTCCTTAATGTAACGCTCCCATAAGATTTTGGATCAGTATATTATACAACATTATATTGTACGACATTATATTGTACAAAGATTGCGGGGGAAGTCAACTGTAAAAATTGGCTAATATATGGACGTTGATGCACTACGGTCAGTACACTCAAGTGACCCTTATGAAACCAGACACGTGCCTGTTAGGGTTAGGTATTAGAAGACGCCATGGAAAATATAGAAAAGAAAACGAGGAAAATTAACTACCGGCGCGTGCTGCCTGAGTGTTTGCTTGCAAGCAAGCTAAGTGGGTTAGGATTAAAGTTTTTAGTTTGGGAAGACTATCGACATGTAAAATTAATGAATACAAGCCATTATACCTTGCACACAGTACTCTAAACGGATCATGCAGTTCAAAGGAGGTTCTGCAGTGGCGCAAAACTAAGGGTATATACGATCTAGTATTTCTACTCGGGACGTGGAAATTGAGCTGACCTAATAAGTCAGTGCTTTCCACGTCGCCGTGAATTAGGTTATATATAAAAGTAATGCCTAGCATACGATTGGCTAAGGAGGGTAAGTTAATTAGGAGAAGTCTACTATAATAGGAGGGTAATCTCTGTTTAAACCGTGTAAAGCGAAAAGCAAAAAGTTCTTTTGAACCGATTAAATGCGTTTATTGTGGACCCCATACTGGGGGCTCCAAATGCAAGATCCATATTCTAAGATGAAATAAATAAAATGAAATATATAACGTTTTAGTTACATAGGGGTCATCGAATTCTTTCGACCACCGTTTAATAAATCCCAGCATACTTCTGGCTTTATTCACCATGCACGAAATATGATCGATAAAGTCAAGTTTGGGATCCAGGCGGACACCCAAGTCATCAACAAAGTTAATTCTTTCCAAAGAGCAGCAGTTAAGCGTGTAAGTTGCAAGGTTGGAAACGACATTAGCTTGCATTTAGAGCCATTCAAGTTTAGTAGGTTTATGCGGCACCAGGTTTGGAAGCTAACAGATCTGTTTGTAAATCAGACTGGTAAGCGACGCTCTTGTATTGCACACAAAGCTTGACATCATCAGCGTACATGAGTACTCTAAAGTTTGTCAAAACTTCGGGCAGATCATTGATAAATAATGTAAACAATAAGGGACCCAAATGGCTCCCTTGCGGGACACCAGAGGTAACCCGGAGAACATTAGAAAAATTATTTTTAAAGAGGACTTTTTGCGTCCTGCCAGTCAGATAACTAGAAATCCACCTAAGAAGATCAATTGGAAAACCCATTAAGTCGAGTTTCCTGAGGAGAAGGGAATGATTAACGGAATCAAATGCTTTACTGAAGTCAGTATAAATAACGTCTGTTTGAAGGTTTTGATGGAAACCCCTTATAATGAAGGAAGTGAGCTCCAGAAGGTTAGTAGTTGTTGATCTTCGCTTAACAAATCCATGCTGACATGGATTACTGATCTACAAAGGTGCTGCAAATGTGGAGTAATAATGTTTTCAAAAAGTTTAGGGATGGCCGAAAGCTTAGAGATTCCTCTATAGTTATTGGCCTCCGATTTGTTTCCTTTTTTGTGGAGAGGAATAATGAATGATTCCTTCCAAATAAGGGGAAAGTGCGATGTTTCTAAGGATAAGGTAAACAATTTCAGAAGGGGCGAGCACAAGGCATCGGCACAATACCTAAGCACGCATCCCGGTATTCCGTCGGGACCTGGCAGAGAGAACTTTCGTTTAAACATGGACAGAAAATTAGGTTCGATTTTAGCATGCTATAAGAATAAGTCTGATTTGGGTCAGTGGAAGTAAAGTATGTAGTTTGAAAAAACTGGGCAAAAAGATCGGCAATTGCTTGATCGCCCTTTACAGTTTCATTTCAAAAGAAATTGATGAAGGATGAGTTACCGCCTTACGTTTAGTATTAACAAAATTATAAAACTGTTTAGGATCCTGAAAAAATTGCCCGTAGTGGTTTATTTAATTTAAGCTTAGATCAGTGCGAAGGCAGGTCTCGAGAAGTTCGGAACGGCCTAGCCGTCCCCAAGCTCGACTAGCAGCAAACGAAGATCGGGAACACAGGAACGTGCGATCGCGAACACGCTCGATGGGAAGTGCGAGCAGGTCCGAAGCACGCGACCGGAAGATTGGGAATAAGGCAGTACCGGTCAAACCTTTCTTTATTCGGAACTGCTATGGCGTTAGGTATGATCCCCTGATCAATAAGGCGGCAAGCGATTGATTCAGGTACCTCAATCAAACATTGATCTTTTCAAAATAGATCGCCTCTCAACAGCATTGCAAAATATCAAGCGAGCAAAATAAAGAAAGTTTAGGGCAGGGGTGCCCAGGCCCGTTGCACCCATGGCTCCTTTGTGATCCTTTTGTGATTGGCTCCGAAGCATAGGCGAGCGAATGCGTATATGTACACGGCTATCGGCACGCGTCAATGCTAATAATGCATATCATCCATATTCATAAATTTTTTTTCCATTGTTATTTCATAATTGTCTTTATTATAAAAATGTATCTCCCTAATTTTTTAAGTGTATCCATTGATATAAAAAAAATAATTTTTTTACTAGTGTTGGTGTTTTCTTTTGAATGTATTAAAATTTGCTCCGTCGTAAACACCGTTTTGGGCCTCCCTGGTTAAGGGTTGCAAGCTTCTGTCCCAGATTAAGTTGCCTTCGCGACCGGTTGGATCTTTGTATTCCAGAAAATGATATGTGTTATAATTTGTATATTAAATTGAAATGTAAATATGAAATTGCGAAAAATGGTGTCAAGTACCATAGGGTGCTACTCCATAATATAAAGAGGTGGAGCTTTGACTCCACTCCACTCCACGCTCTACTGCGCTAAATCGATAGCAGGAGATCGACGGCGCACAGTGACACCACTCGAACAACCAAAGCACAGTAAAGCTTTTTCTCATTTTAAGTTGCAATCATAACTTTTGAACGAAAAATATAATAAAATAATTTAAACGGCATTTGATAGGTAAAAATTGTAAATTTAAATTTATTTATGTATTAATTTAAATTATACAAATTAAGCTAAAAATAAAATACCTTTTGATAAAACGAGCAGTCGAGCTTGAAAAGTTTAGTGAGCCGAGGCGGTAGATTGGACCCCTGACCTAAACATTCCCCTTTCCAATCACTTGGGTTGCAACATGTTCGTACTTATTACAGATGGTGGCATGCTCCGGACACAACTCATATAAACACAGTGTTTTGGGCCATCGGTAATGCATCCTGGATTTTACGGAATACATGTCCGCTCTCAGATACATAACCGCGCCCAGGACCACGGGGAATGTCGCGGGGAGGTCAATGCGCTTGTCAGCCAGCGTAATGTCCCGGAAGTGGACACGTAGGCGATGAGACCCGCAGTGTCGAAGTCCTAAGCCCCGGTGTCGATCCGCTCTAGAGTAGTCAGAAGGATGTGACACTGTACCTCTGCAGTAGATACGGAGCGGCGGCAGCGGTCTGCGGGGCATTCTAACAAATAATTTCCAAGGAACGGCTGATGCGACTGGTGGGAATACTTCGGCTGTTTACACAGATCCAAGAGCGTTACGGTACTGTCGTCAAGCATTGCTTTGCCCGAGCGGTAGGCCTTTTACTCCGAACGTGACCTTCCCGACGTCTCCAGGGTCCGCAGAGATTTTAGGATGCTGGACGCGAATTTGGCTATCGCATCCCAATCCTCCTGCCGGGATGCTTATGTCCACAGTGGATTCCAGCTCCTCCCGCTCGTGGTGACATCGCTGGCACTCGAACAGGACGTGATGAGCAACCTCCACCACCCCGGCGCCGTATTCTGATCAGTTGTCCTCCTCTTGGTGTCCGAAGCGCATCAAGATTCGACATGTACTTTCGGAATCCAAACTGATTTGGTGCGAGTCCGCCTACGCGCCAGCCTAGTTACAATCACTTTCTCGAATACCTTCCCGATCGTGTTCAACAAACAGATGGGACGGTATGAGGAGGGTTCACCCACTAGGTTACTTGGCTTTGGTAGGAGCAGCAGGTTTTGGCGCTTCCACCTTCTGGGAAAGTTACCTTCCAGCAGACATTTGTTGCCTTCGGGTGCAAGGAGAGCAGCAGACTAATTGCCCAGTTTGGTATCGCGTCTGGACCTGGCGCTTTTTTGTTGTGCAAACTCCTCGCAATCGTGAGGACCTCTTGCTCCATGACCGGGCAAATGTTCCCGGAGTCGATGCTCGACAGGGAGGTAAGCGGTTGCCTTTCTGGGAAGAGAACCCGAACAGTGCCTAAAGTTGCTGCCAACTTCGACGCTGCCTCGTCCCCTGATGTCGCTAGACACAGTACAGAAGTAGCACTTTGCTGCATTGGAGCATTTGAAGGCCTTGTGCCCCTGCTCGCCGCATCTAATGCAGCACCCACTTTTATTAATTGCGCTTTTGCATATCTTAGCACCGTTCTTTTATCACGCACGAGATCCAGAGGATGCGTAGCACACCTCTCTTGAGCACCATCATAGACAGACTGCATGGGAGGCTGATAAAAACATTGGAGTCCACGGACATGGCCCTGACCTCCACTACGTCACCTAGAACCTGCGCTATGCTCGTCAACATGGCCTGTGCGCTCTCGGAGTTTGTCTTGGCTTCTTCTAGAAGGAGGTTGCCGTTTGCGGTGCGTCGCACTTTGTTGACGCAGCCTCCCAGGCCATACAGCTGCTTGTCCTCTCATCTGGTGACCAGGGCCAATATCTCTCTGTACGACTTCCCTTTCGCTGAGACTATCACTGCGTCCGGGTGGGAAATCCTTTCTTTTCCTTTTCCTCTTCTTGGTCACGGTGTTTCAGGCTTTTCACTGGATGCCGCAATTAGCGACGGCGCCTTGGGTGCTCTGGGTTCGAGTGGGTTTCGTTAGGTTTTCCCCCAGAAGCGGCTGGGGCTTTCTCCGCCCTTGTAGTTGCAGCGGGCGCGTGGAAGCGTCCCTGTTGCTTTTGGCTCGCTAAGCTGCCCGCGGCCCTGGATGGCGCTTTCTCCGAGTTCATCGGGACTCACGCGGGCTCGGTCTACGTTGCGCAGTCTTTGCTCCAGACTTTCGGAGTTTGCTGCTCCTTGTCAACTCCAACAACTCCGGGTGCTTACTGTCGCATTGTCGTTGCTGGCTGTACATTTTGGACAAATTGCTCTCCTCTCTGGGCTTTCCGTTTCCTCGGTTCCCCGGGTGGAGTTTAGCCACTCTCCGATGACCACTTGGAGGTCCTTCAGACGCCCTATCTTCGTCTTCATCACAATGATGATGTGGCGGACCTGTTTCTCGTTCATTTCGGCGAGGACATATGCAGGAGTGTGTGATAGTGCCTATTGTACGTATTGAATCGGTCACCACTTCGGAATGTTTGTGAGCCTTACAGTTGGAGCAATAGCGGTAGCCTTTTTTCGGCATACTCGGCACTGGTAGAAGTGAGTGCCTTTGGGACGTCACCTCCAAGAAAGGGCGCAGTACGTTTGGAAGCGAAAAGGTCCCTAAAAGTGGGCCATCGAAGATTGTCGCCTGTAAAAACTTCGGTGTCCACAGGGGCGGACGACAGCAATCTTTATACTTAAATTGTGCTTAAGCACTGATGAGATAGCCGTACTATCAGCGGACACGGAAAGAAGTTCGGATCAGCTCCACAGGGCGGGGACGGACTTGACGTTTCTGTTGTGTCAAGAGTGTGTGTTTCAAATTGACTAAGATCGGTCAGAACGGTCAGATGGTGAAATGAATTTCCTCAAGGCGACGTCTACGGCGGATTGAACCATTTTTTGCGGGCGAATGAGCGAATCTCGATGAAGAACCTGGGCTAATATCCCCAGAAGGTTCGGTACCTGCAGTTGGAATGGCAGTGGTACTCTTGGCCGAGGGGATCTAGTCGAACGGATTAATGGAATCGGATGTGGATTCTTGTCCCCCCCTACGGGCATACTCTGATTCGGACTGTACGGCTGATCAGATTGTATCTACGGAATGGAACATAAACGCTTCGAATGGAAAAAATATTTCGGTGTCTGGAGTGCCCGGAGTATAATTATTAGCTTTGGAATGGCTAACACGGTGCGTTGTGGCAATACATTTTTTAAGGCGACAGGAGGGGCCCATATCTGCGGATTCGTCTATTTTTGCCCTTAGAATGGCAGTGGCAGGCTTTGGCTTTTGCTGAGTCGGGTGCGGAGATGCGGATTCGCACCTGTTCAACGGGAACGGACGTGGCTTCTGGTCGTCTCCCGTAGGTATTTTCCGACTCGGACTCTGCAGATCAGCGTTTAACCTGAGCAAAAGACGTCACCTAAGAAACGCAAAGACAATCACTCTAATGCTCTTTGGATCGCCAACCAGTTGGTATTCACCGAAAATGCACGAATCACGGAAAACCGAAAAGAATACGGCCCAAGGAGCTGCTACTCGGACCAATGAAGTCGGTTGAAATTCCGAAATAGCGTTCGCTTGCCAGTAAAGAATATTGTGTATCTGGGTTCCGGAAACAAGTTTTTGTGTTTTGGAGAATCAAACAAATTCACGAGCGTTGCGACACCGATGCCGACTGGCTTATGCCATCGGTAATGCAGTGCGTATGTAAAAGCAGCAGCCCAAAAGAAAAAAAAAACGTAAACGGCTAAGTCGGAAGTCAGGAAAAATTACTGGGTTTTGGATTTTGAAATGTTTGTTGTTTTATATCGCTTTTAAATTTTTAATTGAATTTGGAGGCAGAATATATGTATATTTAATGGGCATGTATGTCAATGTTTATATAATCTGTAAGAGCATGTTTTGGCGCAGTGGAACTTCGATAAGTGAACTGTATTGATATGGAGGACAAGAAAATTATGTGGCGAAAAAAGGGACATACCAGGAAATATCGAGACAGCGGCAGACCGTTCCACAAAAGGTAAAGTTCCCGAACCTAGTGGACATCCGTTGGCCGATATAAAATATGCCTTTTTTCACCATACAATTTCACTTTTTTCAGTTCCTAATTTCTTCGGGAGGTAATGAGCACATGTTAAAAAGCGTGTATGTGTGTATGTATCGTTTGCTAATTGATATAGAATGGGGAATAGAAAACGGTGAGAATTATCTCGGCGCACAACAAAGACGCAAGACGAATGGAAAATTTTGACGATGGAATATGAAAAGGAGTATTGAGATCGCCAAAAACTGGGACGTGGAATTGGAATAATCTTACAGCAATGTGAACGATTTTGAATGTTCGGACCACTGCTGCAAAGCGGCAGTAAAAAAGAGACGAAAGGAGGATCGTAATTCTCTTTATCGAAAAACCACCGGGAGCTCCTGGTTTAAAACCTGATTAAAATTCAGGAAGGATTTCCAAATCCGGTTCGAAGGACCAATGTTATAGGGGGGCGATCGTGCCGCTAAAAATACTGGGTCGAAGAAAATTCCAGCGGCGCAGAACGAACAACCCGTTGATAATTAAAAAAATGAAAGCCGGGGCTTTACATGGATACATTTAGCTAAAATTACAGCTTAAACATAGAGTTGCGCTCACTCGATAACGAGTGCGGAAGCACAAGGGGGGCAGGAGCGGATGAGCTTAAAAAGCTCAGTGAGCAGTTTCAATTATCCACTTATATTATAAAACTAGCAATCCCGGCCAACTCCGTTTCGCCTCCAAATGGCTTCGTTTTATGTAATATTTCGTTTTGTTATTATAATTGAAAATGCGTGGGTTTTCGATATAAGATGATGGGAGACGTCAGACGCCAATGATCTTCGTGTGCTCACTCACTGTTCCATTTTATTGAAATGCTTTTTGGTAAACCACATTTTTTGTGTTTTTGGTCTGACGTTAACACACACAAAGCGGTTGGTTTTCCAACTCGTGAGCGCGTAACGTATGGGGAAAAACAATGATTTTCTAAATTTATGCCGCAAACACTAAGCGATTCGGCATAAGTCCTTTAACCGAAAGTCGAGTACCGTTGCAAAGCCGTGGTGGTTTCAAATTACGCAATAACATAATAACTGTACCAACTTTTAGTTGCAAGTTATGTAGTGGAAATCCTGATAAGTCCAGAGAGTTCAAAAAACTCCGTTGGATAATTTACTACATCATCGGGATGTGTTATCGAATCAACTGATTTGTATGTCCCCAAATCGCCAGCAAATTTCTATTGAATGGTGAAATTCATTGCGTGTACATCTTTATTCCTTGCGGCACGAATTGCTTGTTGACTTAACTAAGCATAATTCTGATAATTCTCATAAATTTTTGGGAAAACATTTTCAATAAAGCTAATTGAGAGTCTACAAATCGGCAAAAGTCGTTGGCAAGAGTAATTAGTCCAGATCCGGCATCAACTGGGATTTTCCATTTCCAACAGCTTACAATCGTTTTGAAAATTGTGTAGCACTTTGATCATTTTAAAGTGTAACTCTCATATTTGTGGTTAGCGATAATGTTTTCACGTTACTCCATAAAGGTGATGCCTCCAGGTATGCATTCAATTTATCTGCAGGCATGCCACGGGGAATTACTGGCAACGTCTGCCTGAAATCGCCGGCCAACAATATCATCAAGCCGCCAAAGATGTTGTCATTTCGCCGAAGATCCTTTAGTGTGAAGTAAAGTGCTTCAAGTGATTTCTTATGTGCCGCTGTGCAACCATGCTGACATGGAGAGATGACGGATCTGCATAGATGTTGCAAGTGAGGAGTGATTACCTTCTCGAAAAGTTTGGGGATTGCAGATAACTTAGAGATACCTCTATAGTTACTGGCATCCGACTTGCTACCTTTTTTGTGGAGAGGAATAACAAATGATTCCCTCCAAATAAGGGGAAATTCTGAGGATTCTAAAGATAAGGTAAACAATTTTAGAAGGGGGTTACACAGCGTCTCGGAGCAATACCTTAGCACAGAGCCCGGTATTCCATCAGGACCTGGTGAATATACTGGCTTAACACGTTGAAGATCAAGAATAAGTGAGCTTTCGTTTAAAATAGGACTGAAGATTAGGTTCGAACTGGGCATAGCTGGAGAAAATGAATGATCTGAAGATGTTGAGGGAGAATATGTGGTTTTAAAAAACTCAGCGAAGAGATTGGCTATTGCTTGATCAGAATTTACAGTAATATTATTAAATGACAGCGAGGGAGGGTACAACGTGGGTTTACGTTTAGAGTTAACAAAGTTATAAAACTGTTTGGGGTCCTGCGTGAACTGGACCTTGCAACGAGTCAAATAATTTTTATAACACTGAGCGTTAAGCACGGTAAAGCTAGATCGAGCACTTAGATAGGATGAGAAAGCCGTTCTTGAACCAGTACGTTTATATTTATTATAAAGCCTAGATTTTACGTTTTTTAAACGTGTCAGCTCTTTGTTAAACCAGAGTGGTTTATTAGAGACCGACGGATAGGTTTCAGGAACACATAAGAAGAAAAATGAGTTCATGGCACTATAAAAGATATCAACGGCGGTTGCCATGTCTGAGCTCATGAAGAGATTAGACCAGTCAAATTCAGCTATTAAAGTGTTTAGCCTCTGATAGTCGGCCTTTCGGAAACAGCGGACTCTGTTTAACCTACTACCAGATGTCGTTGCTAAAACTGTCCCGGTGTCGATGGTCACATCGAAAGTAGGATGATAAGGATCTTCAGGTTGCGTCATTGGAGGAACTCTACTTAGGTTTACGCCAGCCGGATCTGAAACAAAGCATAGATCCAGTAAGCGGTTTAGAGAATTAAAGACATGGTTAACTTGAGATAAGGATAAATCAAACAAGCCATTTATAAGGTCATGCTGTGCCGCAGTCAGGAGAATATTAGACACACCGTCAGAAGACCAGTGAGCTCCAGGTATGTTGAAGTCACCCAAAGTTACCAATTGGTCCCTATCAGAAAGCCAGTTGGAAACTGCCTGAATTGCCGAAAGGTGTTTCCAATAAGTTGGCATTTCCGAAGATGGAGGAATATAAGAGCAGGTAACATATATACAGCTGCCTGTAAAAGATAATTTAACGCATATGAATTCAATGTCCAGAAATTCGTTAGATACCACCTGTTCCGAGATGAGGCAGGAGTCAACGGCAATTAAAACTCCACCACCACGCTGGACAATACGGTCTAATCTATAGATTGTGTACTTACTCGGAAGAATTTCGGAGCAGAGGATCTCCGGCTTCAACCAAGTTTCAGTAAATACAATCACCTGAGATGCGAAAGAAAGACTATCCGAATACAATTTAGAGAGCTTACTGCGTAAGCCTCTAGTATTCTGATAGGAAAGTAGAAAGAAAGAGGTTAGTTTTTTGGGACAGAAGGTACGGCAGTGGACTCAGAGGATTGAGACGGCCTGGGCAGTTGTACTCCCGCAGGCCGAGTTCTCTTCTTTCGAGCCTCGTACTCCTTAACTATTACGTACTCGGGCCAGAAGTCACCCGAGCAAATAGTGTCAAAGAGTTGGGTTGAGACATTTATCTTAAAAGATGAAATGTCTCTGGCATACGAAAATTTAAATTTTTCCACCTTGATATGTCCGGCTTGGGTTTTGCCTTGTATAAAGGCTAGAACATCTTCCGATGCGAGATCAGGGGCAAGCCTCGAAACAAATATTGTTTTCGAAGGTGGGACTGCTGTGATGGTCTTGCGTAACGAATTGTTACCAACTACGGCCGGTATTCCGGGCATTGTTGGACCCTGGGTTGATTTATCTACGGAGATTTGCGGAGCCAAAGATTTGGACTCCGCATCGGACACAACGGACGACGCGGAAATTGCTGGCTGAGCGGCTGCTTCAGATTCGGTAACCGGATCTTTCCTAGTTCCTGATCTCAGAACCATTGGAACGGGGACCAGGAGCTGTGGCGCAGGGGAGTGGGAGGAAATCGGTTGCTGCGTCTCACACAGTTGCTGTCGACCAGCAGCAGATTTTTTGCGTTTCGGCGACTCATTTAATAGCTTCATACTATTAAATTGAGCGTCAAGCGCGGAGAACATGTCACTCGCCTTGCGGAAAGTGGCCATGATCTCAGAAAATCCACTTCTGGTCTGACGCATGAAGGATGATATCTCCTTCTCAACCGGTCGACAGGCCTCACAGCAATAACGCAGGCCCTTTTTGCTGGACACTACGTCAGCTATTCGACCTGTCATCTCGATGCACTTAGCGTGCACTACTGCCTCGCAAAGCCAACAATGGAAACTGGGCTGGTCTGCCAAAATATTTTTTTGGCAGTTCTTAATTACACAGACAATATTTTGGGACATTTTCGCAAACCCTAGAACCACTGTGCACACAATCAGTACCAAAAAGCTAAGAGAGAGAGAGAGAACAAAAGAGCGCAAGGTTAAGAGAATGAGCAGCAGAAATCAACAAGAGCGATGAGAGCTATAACGGCTTAGTTGCAGCTAACAGCAAACGACACTCAAGCGGGGGAGAGAAAAATAAGTAAAAACGAGAAAAAGAATAAGGAGGTAAATAAGATAACCGTCTTAGCACAAACTAAAAAGTGATTATTAACACAAATTAATTACACAGAAAAGTGCATGCACGCGCGATAGCGAGACGGTATATAATTTTAAAAATTTAAGTGATGAATTCAGAGGAAACCCCGGTGGTTTACAATAAAATTAACACAAAAATCGGAGCGCAAAACAAAAACACGACCGTCCGCTATGAAAGAGAGAGATCGAATTATTGTTAACACATAATTGAAATTGCAATTCATTGTGTTTTAACTTCGAGGCCGAACAGGTGAAGGTGCGTGGAATGCGGCGCGGCTACGCCGAAACCCAGACGGCTTGATCAGCTTGCCCGTCTCCCTGGGCAAAACCGTCCTCCACCATGGCGAAGTCCGGATAGGCTGGACCATCTGTAGGATCCGGGAGAGAGCAGGCCCAACGAGGTGCTTCAGGTGCCTGGAATCATAGCACATTGCCGTGCACTGTAAAAGCTCAGTGGACAGAGCGGATGCTGCTTAAAATGCGGGGAGCAGGGGCATATAGCAGCATCTTGTACCAAGGAGGCATCTTGCTTCATCTGCTTTGCGGCCGAAAGGAAGGAGACGAGGCACCAGGCCGGCAGCAGAGACTGCCCAGCCTCAAAAAGCGGTATCGGAACCCACAGGCCCAGATGCAGTTGATTCAGTTCAATCTGAATCACTGCAGAGCAGCGCAGGACCTCCTGCTGCAGACGGTGCGCGAGCTAGGCTCGGAAGTGGCAATCCTCAGCGAGCCATACAGGATTGATAGCGGCCGTAGCTGGGCCGCCGACAGCACGGGCAGAGCGGCCCTGTGGCTCTGCGGAGCAAAGGCGCCGGAGATGCGCGACGTGAGAGCAGCTCAGGGCTTTGTGCGAGTCAACGTGGGTGGCATCTGGCTGTATAGCTACTACCTGGCTCCAAGTCTCTCGCTCGAGTCCTTCGGCAGGATCCTGGACGAGCTGTGCAGCGACCTGCGGGGTCGAAGCAATGTGGTCGTCGGGGGCGACTTCAACGCCTGGGCGGTGGAATGGGGCTCCCCTCGAACCAACGCCAGAGGCCGAGCAGTGCTGGAGGCCATTACCTCCTTGGACGTGGTCCTGCTGAACGAGGGATCCCGGAAAACCTTCAGCAGGGCGGAAGTCGGGTCGGTAATAGACCTCACGTTCGCCAGCAGAGCGCTGGCCCGCCTAGCGCAATGGAGGGTCAGCTAGGCCTATACCGCCAGCGACCATGAAGCCATCGAGTGCACGGTTGGTATCGTAGGCCTCTTGAGGAGCACACCGCCCCAGCCTAGGAAGGCGCCCCATCCGACCCGCCCACCCTGGAGGGGATTGTCGGAGTCCTGTTCCCGACGGGGCGGCAGATCGCGGACCCCCCGGAAATGGACGCAGGTGACATCCACTGGGTAACGGAGGCAGAGGTCCTCCAAGCCGGGAGGAAACTGCAGCCCAGGAAGGCCCCCGGGCCAGACGCGATCCCCAACAGAGCGACGAAGCTGGCCCTATCGCTGCTGCCGGCGGAAGTAGCCAGCCTGTTCAACAGGTGCTTCCTGGAGGTGACGTTTCCCGACAGGTGGAAAAAGCAACGGCTGCTGCTCCTGGCCAAGCCCGGCAGGCCACCAGGAGAGGCGTCCTCCTACAGACTAATCTGCCTGCTGGACACCATAGGCAAGGTCTTCGAGAGGATGATCTCTACCAGGCTGGGCGGAGCGATCGAAGCAGCTGGTGGCCTCTCCCCGGAGCAATATGGCTTTACTAAGGGGAAGTCCACATTGGACGCCATCTCGAGGGTCGTGAAGGTTGCCGAGGAGGCCATCGCTGGAACTAGATGCAGAGGAGGAACAAAGTCGTACTGCCTGGTGGTCACCCTGGACATCAGGAAGGCGTTCAACTCGGCAGACTGGGGCAGAACGCTTGAATCCCTTAGGAACTTCAACGTCCTGGGATATCTGCTAAAGATAGCACACAGCTATTTCAGCAACAGGGTGCTCCTCCTGGAAACGAGTCTGGGTTCTAGGGCACACAAAGTCTCAGCCGGAGTTCCGCAGGGCTCCGTTCTGGGACCCCTGCTTTGGAATTCCATGTACGACGGAGTCCTACGGCTGCCGATGCACCACCCTGGTGGGCTTTGCCGATGACGTGCAATAGTGGTGGTAGCCAAGGAGCTAAGCGGCCATTCAGGCCGTAGAGTCGTGGCTAGCGGTCGCAGGGATGGAGCTGGCAGCGCATAAAACCGAGGCGGTCCTGATATCGAGCCGGAAGGTGGTGGAGACGGCCAACGTGCGGATCGGAGGGACCACAATCCGGTCGCAGCGGGCCATCAAGTACCTGGGAGTCTTCATCGACACGCGCCTGTCGTTCAAGGAGCACCTGGAGTATGCGCACAAGAAGGCTAGCGGGACCGCTGGAGCGCTATCCAGGATGCTCCTCAACACGAGAGGGCCCAAGCAGGCGACGAGGAAGCTGCTATCATCGGTGGTGACCTCCCAGATCCTGTACGCCGCGCCGGTGTGGTCGGAAGCCGCTAAGGTTAAGACCTACATGCGGGGGGTGGAGGCGACCTACAGGCTTTGCGCCGTCCGGATACCTTCAGCGTTCCGGACAATCTCGGAGGACGCGGTGCTGGTCATCGCGGGACAAGACCCGCTTACGGAGCTGGTAAGGGAGCGGAAGGAGACAGCCGTTGCCCCGACGACCAGTGGGGCGGGGCGGCCGACCAGGGCGGAGCGTAAAACAGCGACCAGGAGGAAAAGTCTGGAGAGGTGGCAGTCCGGTGGAGACTCCTCGTCCAAGGGCTGTTGGACGCATGCCCTCATACCGGACATCACGAGGTGGGTGGAAAGAGACCATGGAATGGTGGACTTCTACCTCACCCAGGCGCTAAGTGGCCACGGATGCTTCCGCCAGTATCTGAAGCGGTTTGGCCACGAGACGGAAGATTGGTGCCCAGAGTGCGGTACCGGCATTGCGGAAGACGCGTGGCACGTGCTCTTCGAGTGCCGCAGGTTTGGCCTCGAACGGCAGGAGCTGGAGGCGATAGCCGGGTGCGCTATGAGCGTGGAAACACTCGTCCCGAGGATGCTGGACGATAGGACAGTATGGGAGGCGGCAGCAACATTCACGGCGGAGGTCATGATGAAGCTGTGGGACCTGGAGCGTAGACGGAATGAGCAGCAGGAGTAAGGGGCACTGCGCACGCGAAGCAATGCCAGGCGGCGATACCGCGTAACCGCATCCCCCCCTCCCACCATTTTTTCTTCCCTCTATCCTCTCTGTCATTTTGTAATATTATAGTCGTATTTGTAAGCGTATGTGTTATAGCAAGTAGGTAATAAAACCCTGAATACAAAAAAAAAAAAAAAATGCATTGTGTTGTTGTGAGTGTTTGGTTATGTGTGTTGTATTTTTTACCTTGCAAGTCGGCATGAAGCCGCCTTCCGTATCCCGGAATCGGGATCACTTCCATCAAACAATGGTTTCAGTGGTTGTGGTGGTGTAAGTAATGGACTCTTCACCTTGCGCAGCGCAATCCAGCCGTTTCTCTTTTTAACTTTAACGCATTGCAATATCGGCATATAGTCGTCATTGGTCTATCTATATACGCGCTGTTTCTGTGTTATCAGCGTTTGAAAAGTGTCAAAAAAGGTTATTTTTGGTACTTTGAGGGCGATTTCCTCAAAATTGGTACGTGAGAATTTTTTGTATTTTCGAACTAGCAATATACAGACCGAGATCTTTCACAATCTGAAGGTTTTATTCACTGTACTTTATTAAGGTTAATCTTTGTAGACCTGTGTAATTATACTTGTAATTCAAATATTTACTCCATGTCAATCTTCTTCGGTCGTTTCTTGTCGCTTGGTCCTCGATCGTTTTTCAGCTTTATTGAACTATTTTCGTCTTCACCTGACAGATTTTTTTCTTCACCCTCCTTACATTGTTGTGTAAGTCTAAACAGAACACTTCTTCAATCTTTAGTCAATGCACGGCAGCACCAAATCTTTTTGGACTACGTAAATTAAACAATTACATTTTATTTGAAAAATAAAAAACAAATAACATCTACAGTCTTATACAGTGGTATAAACTCTTATGGTGGACTAAGAAAAAAATCAGATATCATAATATCAAAATGTATCATTTAATTTAATTATTAAAATTAAATTGAGGAACATTTGATAAAATAAGTTCGATTATGAAAGTTAACATGCCTAAAATAGAGCCCAACAGCCAAACAACAATGATTCCAGCAAAGTTAGACATTCCTAGGGTAACTGGACCAATGTCTTCTTGGCTACTGGACATAGTGCTCTCGACTTGTTGTTGTATTTTTAAGTTTAAGTTATCGGCTACCACACGATACTCCCAGTATTTGTCGAATCCGGACGAGTGCCAGTTGAATATTAGAGAATTAAATTTATTAAGGAGTGGCCAAAGTCTTGGCACAAAAGCAACTGTGTATTGATAATAAAGATCATCCCGCATTATAATCAGCTGGTCAATTGCTTGTGGCACCAAATAGTCCCCGATGGCAAAGTGACCTACAAGATCATTAATACAAGGAACGAATTATTTTTAGAAGAGAATCTTTCTTACCAAAGGGCAGACGTTCAACAGCAAAACCAATGCTTATTCGCTGTTCCTCTGCAAATTGAAGCAGCACTTCATCGCCATAGATGTGAAAATTATTTAACAGATCATGGACTAAGGACTGCCAAATGTATTGTTTAGGTTTTATAGGTATCATCATTTTTAAATGTTAAAAGAACTCACGTCATCGGAACCTCGTATGGCTGACACCCATGCCTCAGAATTGGCGGCCCATTGTAATTGGTGAGAGCGTAAGCGTTGGAGAGTGTCGGCCGCTTCGTCAAAGCTGGGAATCGTTAATATACTGGCAAGGCCGCCCCCATAAATACTAGTAATAATTAAGTCGTTAAGGAAACAGGCAAAGAGGAGCACACGAACTGTAATTGATTGTGCTTTGCTATTTCCGGATTGTGATATTAAAAGCTTATAGGTCGTAGACAGTCCGTATTTTGCACAGCTCCACCATCCAACACGTTCGCTTGGTGTCAAGTACAATTCCTGTTCGCTTCGATATGCTAGAATCAATCCCATGGTTTCTAAACATAAGCATAAAAAAACAGCAGACCAAAGAGTAGCTTGAAAAGGTTCCAGTGGTATGTACCAACCGGCTAACCGCATCGGCATCGGAACCAGGCATGATATGCCGGATCGTACAAGGTACATTGAGAGATCTAGGAATCTGTAGCCCTCAATCCATGAGTACATAGCACCAATGCAGACATCCGCTTTGTTATTAATGACCATACCTAGTGCACCATCTCCAGATATATTTGGATATACGGTACCCCAATCATTGGCGTCAGCTGTAATAGATAAATTACTAAAGTTAAAATATAAAGTTGAGAAATGTAATTTAATGTTGTATGCTAAGTATAAGTTCATACTAAAATCTAAAAAAGAAGCTACTTTCAGCACGCCCAAGTTTGAATACTGTTGCAGTTTATAATTGGTTCCTAAAGAATGAAAACAATTTAATCAAATGAAAAGAAAAACTACCAGGAATTAAATAAAACCTTTATACATATCATAAAAATTCGGATTTAACATTTACCTGTTTGAAATTTACATTTTTGCGTTATTATATTTTGTTGTTGTAACTATCTCTTGAAACTAGGTCGATGGTTTGCGTTGATTTGCTGGCTATTGAGGGCTTGAAAACACGGCGACAGCCTCTGATGCATGAGTAAAGCTTCTCTTTGAGTTAGAACTCTTAATGATTTTAATAATGAAACTAAAAAAGAGCTTATGTAACAGAAATAATGTGGGTTATGGTGTCTTACTGCTAGCTATTGGCGGAAACTTAAACCATTGCTCCACTTCACTTCCTCATGTCAGCACAATATGCATATTCACTTGACCTTGTAATTGATACATTATTTTGTGACAAATGCATGTTGCTGCGACTGACGAGTTATTACATAATATTTGTTGTGTCTGAAATATTATTGCGTATAACTAGCTATTGCCGCGACTGAATATTCTTCCGGCTGTTCAACAGGTGTCCAACCTTCGTTAAGGTCGAACGAAAAACTCCGTGGGGTAGGTTCCGTTGTCGATTGTTCCGCGGTCTATCTGGGTTTGGGTGTCCGGCGTAGTGGTGTCTATATGTTGGGCTACTGTGGAAGGTATTCCCTTGTACACCGCTTGAAGCTCTATGGGACTGTGAGTGGCAAACATCCATCTGTTTCGCTGATGCATTGCTAACCACAACAGATCGGACCTAAATTAAGCGATCTCACATATAGCTTCAATTTTGTTGTTAAATAACTGAAATTCACACCGATTTTCTACGCTAAATGTGTATTCGTGATTGAGGCTTATGTGGTCAACGGTTGGCAACTCTAGACATTGCTTAAACTCGTCCTTAGTGTGTATGAATTGATCTCTGTGGGCATTGATGGTTATGATTTCAGTTCTCAGACTGGATGCCAGCTTCTTGCGATCCATGTCGGAATATGAATGATGGTGAACACTTTATGCTGCGTGGTGGTCACCAATGTTTGCGATATTTAGAAGATGACATGGTCGCTAGTTATTGTGCCTTCTGAATGCATGATTTTGTAGAGTTAGACAACATTATGATACCGGAAGTAGTTGATCTGGTGATCCTAAATCTGATCTAATTGCTTCCTTAGTTGCTTGTAAGATATAAGCATGGGACTAATGGATCGATGACAAATGTAAGTGAGCAAACTAGCTATTTCATTCTGCATCCGCTGCATAAAAGCTTGCTGTAAATTGTCGCCTTGATATTAGCCTCTTTCAATGTTGATCGTATCTAGCTGGTGTTCTAGTGTTTTGATGCGTTTGCTAGGGACAGTATTGCTCTTTCTGACTACGTTAATAATAAATGTTTGATTTAAGAGCATTAGCATTACGTCTTCGATAGACTTGACCTATTTTTTGACTTTGAACATGTCGTCGGCGTATTTAGGGTCCAGCATGCCACATTTCCCACTATTTATCTTCGTTGTCGGGGGGTGATTAATCAGCTCATTTCCTGATTGTAGCTCGCCATGTAAATGTTGAAAATATGCATATTTAGATCTACAGGCATTGACGTTTCGTAGTTCTGAACACTTGTGTTTAAGTTCCGATATCCCGGCCGACAACATTCTCATGTCGCTCCAGTATGGCTTGAAGTCGTAATTTGCGATTATCGCCCATTCTAAGGCCAAGGGTGCCACAAGAGTAGCTGGTCGTTTGAATGTGCCTGATGCTGTTTTAACGTCAACTACTCGGACCTGGTTGTTTTTGCTAGGATATGTTTTTACTATCCGTCCCATAGTCCAGCTCATTACCAGTACGTTGTTTTCCTACTTTGGCATTCTGTGACATGCTTTTCCATTTGGTGCGCATTTGTAGTTCTTGATTTCAGAATGATTGCTTGGGCCTGGATACTAATGCAAGGTTTGCAATATGAGGAGCGGTTTGTGGCTTACCAATTAGGAAATGACCTGGGGTGAGCGCTGATGTATAATGATTAGTGTGTTCAGCTCTTTAAACGATAATAATGTTGTGGCTGTGACTGATACCAGTAGCCGCTTAGCAGATTTTACCGCAGCTTCTCATATGCCGCCAAATGAAGGCGCTCGAGGCGATATAAAGTTGAATTCCACCTGCTTCTTATCACATTGGCTTATAATCCTAGTCTGGGCCTTTTCCGTGAATATTGTTTCCTTTTAACCCTTCAACTGGTAGTTGGCTCTGACGAAGTTTGTTGCGTTATCGCAGTTAATGGGCTTACAAAAAGCGGCTAGGAAAGCACCCGTCGTCAGGTCGCTCACTAACTCCAGAAGCACTGCTTAGTGGCAAAATAGAAGAACACTGCCATATAGGCCTTATCTGGTGAATCGGAATGGGACCGCAGTAGTCAACTAGAGAGTAGAACAAAGACCGAGCCTGTGTCACTCGATCAGCTGATAGATTGCCCATGATCTGTTGCGTTAATTTGGGTCGTGCTCTTGTACACCTGACACAACTGTGTATGATGATCCTTGTCATTGTTTTTTTCATTTCACAAACGTGTGGTATGATGATGTAGATGCCTTTTTCCGGGATAGGACTAAAGTACTTCAATCCTTTCTGACTGTGTGGGTCAGTTCAGCTCCCAACACTGCAGCACATCAACCGGACGGAAACTCGATTATTTGTGTATGTAGCTCATACGTAAACTGCCGCTCCGTATGCTCGTTCTGAAGCGTCGACAAAGGTATGCAGTTCTTGGCTGTCTGACACTGTTCCTTCAAATATCTGCCTCGGAAATTGCATATTATTTATTGCTTGCAGATCATGGTGATTGTTTTTCCAGTCGAGCAGAAACTGCTGAGGAAGCTCGTCGTCCCAGCCCATCTTTAACTCCCAAAGGGTTTGCATGAATGTCTTTGTCACAACGGGGGCAAATAACCCTAGTGGATCGAAGTTTTGCGATGATTCTGAGCTTACCACCCGCATGGTGATGGTTTCGTTTTTTTGGGATCGTCCACATAACTGATCCTTTTGTGGCACCCAAAGCTAACCCAAAGTCTTAACTTTATACTGTGTTTTAGTCTTTCGTCTAGGTTGAGCTTGAATTCGATCTCTCTCTTTCATAGCGGACGGTCGTGTTTTTGTTTTGCGCTCCGATTTTTGTGTTAATTTTATTGTAAACCACCGGGGTTTCCTCTGAATTCATCACTTAAATATTTAAAATTATATACCGTCTCGCTATCGCGCGTGCATGCACTTTTCTATGTAATTAATTTGTGTTAATAATCACTTTTTAGTTTGTGCTAAGACGGTTATCTTATTTTCCTCCTTATTCTTTTTCTCGTTTTTACATATTTCTCTCTCCCCCGCTTGAGTGTCGTTTGCTGTTAGCTGCATCTAAGCCGTTATAGCTCTCATCGCTCTTGTGATTTCTGCTGCTCATTCTCTTAACCTTGCGCTTTTTTGTTCTCTCTCTCTCTCTCTCTTGGCTTTTTGGTACTGATAGTGTGCACAGTGGTTCTAGGGTTTGTGAAAATGTCCCAAAATATTGTCTGTGTAATTAAGAACTGCCAAAAAAATATTTTGGCAGACCAGCCCAGTTTCCATTGTTGGCTTTGCGAGGCAGTAGTGCACGCTAAGTGCATCGAGATGACAGGTCGAATAGCTGACGTAGTGTCCAGCAAAAAGGGCCTGCGTTATTGCTGTGAGGCCTGTCGACCGGTTGAGAAGGAGATATCATCCTTCATGCGTCAGACCAGAAGTGGATGTTCTGAGATCATGGCCACTTTCCGCAAGGCGAATGACCTGTTCTCCGCGCTTGACGCTCAATTTAATAGTATGAAGCTATTAAATGAGTCGCCGAAACGCAAAAAATCTGCTGCTGGTCGACAGCAACTGTGTGAGACGCAGCAACCGATTTCCTGCCACTCCCCTGCGCCACAGCTCCTGGTCCCCGTTCCAATGGTTCTGAGATCAGGAACTAGGAAAGATCCGGTTACCGAATCTGAAGCAGCCGCTCAGCCAGCAATTTCCGCGTCGTCCGTTGTGTCCGATGCGGAGTCCAAATCTTTGGCTCCGCAAATCTCCGTAGATAAATCAACCCAGGGTCCAACAATGCCCGGAATACCGGCCGTAGTTGGTAACAATTCGTTACGCAAGACCATCACAGCAGTCCCACCTTCGAAAACAATATTTGTTTCAAGGCTTGCCCCTGATCTCGCATCGGGAGATGTTCTAGCCTTTATACAAGGCAAAACCCAAGCCGGACATATCAAGGTGGAAAAATTTCAATTTTCGTATGCCAGAGACATTTCATCTTTTAAGATAAATGTCTCAACCCAACTCTTTGACACTTTTTGCTCGTGTGACTTCTGGCCCGAGTACGTAATAGTTAAGGAGTACGAGGCTCGAAAGAAGAGAACACGGCCTGCGGGAGTACAACTGCCCAGGCCGTCCCAATCCTCAGTGTCCACTGCCGTACCTTCTGTCCCAAAAAACTAACCTCTTCCTTACTACTTTCCTATCAGAATACTAGAGGCCTACGAAGTAAGCTCTCTAAATTGTATTCGGATAGTCTTTCTTTCGCATCTCAGGTGATTGTATTTACTGAAACCTGGTTGAAGCCGGAGATCCTCTGCTCCGAAATTCTTCCGAGTAAGTACACAATCTATAGATTAGACCGTATTGTCCAGCGTGGTGGTGGAGTTTTAATTGCCGTTGACTCCTGCCTCATCTCGGAACAGGTGGTATCTAACGAATTTCTGGACATTGAATTCATATGCGTTAAATTATCTTTTACAGGCAGCTGTATATATGTTACCTGCTCTTATATTCCTCCAACTTCGGAAATGCCAACTTATTGGAAACACCTTTCGGCAATTCAGGCAGTTTCCAACTGGCTTTCTGATAGGGACCAATTGGTGACTTTGGGTGACTTCAACATACCTGGAGCTCACTGGTCTTCTGACGGTGTGTCTAATATTCTCCTGACTGCGGCACAGCATGACCTTCTAAATGGCTTGTTTGATTTATCCTTATCTTAAGTTAACCATGTCTTTAATTCTCTAAACCGCTTACTGGATCTATGCTTTGTTTCAGATCCGGCTGGCGTAAACCTAAGTAGAGTTCCTCCAATGACGCAACCTGAAGATCCTTATCATCCAACTTTCGATGTGACCATCGACACTGGGACAGTTTTAGCAACGACATCTGGTAGTAGGTTAAACAGAGTCCGCTGTTTCCGAAAGGCCGACTATCAGAGGCTAAACACTTTAATAGCTGAATTTGATTGGTCTAATCTCTTCATGAGCTCAGACATGGCAACCGCCGTTGATATCTTTTATAGTGCCATGAACTCATTTTTCTTCTTATGTGTTCCTGAAACCTATCCGTCGGTCTCTAATAAACCACTCTGGTTTAACAAAGAGCTGACACGTCTAAAAAACGTAAAATCTAGGCTTTATAATAAATATAAACGTACTGGTTCAAGAACGGCTTTCTCATCCTATCTAAGTGCTCGATCTAGCTTTACCGTGCTTAACGCTCAGTGTTATAAAATGTATTTGACTCGTTGCAAGGTCCAGTTCACGCAGGACCCCAAACAGTTTTATAACTTTGTTAACTCTAAACGTAAACCCACGTTGTACCCTCCCTCGCTGTCATTAAACAATATTACTGTAAATTCTGATCAAGCAATAGCCAATCTCTTCGCTGAGTTTTTTAAAACCACATATTCTCCCGCAACATCTTCAGATCATACATTTTCTCCAGCTTTGCCCAGTTCGAACCTAATCTTCAGTCTTATTTTAAACGAAAGCTCACTTATTCTTGATCTTTAACGTGTTAAGCCAGTATATTCACCAGGTCCTGATGGAATACCGGGCTCTGTGCTAAGGTATTGCTCCGAGACGCTGTGTAACCCCCTTCTAAAATTGTTTACCTTATCTTTAGAATCCTCAGAATTTCCCCTTATTTGGAGGGAATCATTTGTTATTCCTCTCCACAAAAAAGGTAGCAAGTCGGATGCCAGTAACTATAGAGGTATCTCTAAGTTATCGGCAATCCCCAAACTCTTCGAAAATGTAATCACTCCTCACTTGCAACATCTATGCAGATCCGTCATCTCTCCATGTCAGCATGGTTGTATGAGGCGAAGATCAACCACGACCAATCTTCTGGAACTCACCTCTTTCGTTATTAGGGGTTTCCATCAAAACTTTCAAACCGATGTCATTTACACGGACTTTAGTAAAGCTTTCGACTCGGTTAATCATTCTCTTCTGGTTAGGAAACTCGATTCATTGGGGTTTCCAAGTGATCTTCTTAAGTGGATTTCGACTTATCTAAGTGACAGGTCCCAAAAGGTTCTGTTCAGAAATGTTCTATCCAATAGCCTCAGTGTCACTTCTGGCGTCCCACAGGGCAGCCACCTGGGACCACTACTATTTACATTGTTTATCAGCGATTTGCCGCAGGTTATAACCAAATCCAGAGTACTCATGTATGCTGATGATGTTAAACTCTGCGTGCAGTATAGGGAAAGCTCACGCCAATCTGACCTACAAACGGATCTCGATAACTTTCAAGCATGGTGTCATGCTAACGATTTATATCTCAACAGTTCTAAATGCAAACTGATGACATTTTCTCGCACCACTCTTCTCCCTGCCACGTATATGCTTAACGTTTGCTCTTTGGAAAGAATTACTATTGTTGATGACCTAGGCGTCCGCCTGGACCCTAAACTTTCGTTCTCAGAACATATTTCCTGTATGGTTAATAAAGCCGCCGGCATGCTTGGATTCATTAAAAGGTGGTCGAAGGAATTCGATTCTCCTTATGTAACGAAGACCCTATATACTTCGTTAGTACGCCCTATATTGGAGTATGGCTCGTGCGTCTGGAGTCCTCAATACGGAGTCCATAGCAGCCGCATCGAATCTGTCCAAAAGAAGTTTTTACTTTTCGCCCTCCGTGGCCTACCCTGGGATGCTAACCTTAGATTACCGTCTTACTCTAGTAGACTTCTCCTAATTAATTTACATTCTTTAACTAACCGTAGGACGATGCTTGGCGTCGTCTTTCTACATAAACTCATTCACGGCGAGGTGGAGAGCCCCTACCTGCTTGGGCAGCTCAATTTCCATGTTCCCCGACTTTCTTCTAGAAATTTTATCCCCCTAGTAGTTAACCACTGTAGGTGTGAGTTTGAAGTACATGAACCCTTTAGGGTTTTATGTACGGATTACAATCGCCTGTTTAGTAGTATTGAAGGCGTAGAAAGCCTTCAAAACTTAAAAACTGTATTGCTTGTAGTACTTGCACGTAGTGTATCCTAATTTTCCTCGTTCTATTCTATTTTTCCTCTCTCGCGCCTATCTAGTACGCGTTCGTGCCGTACATCACGCGGCTGCGCCCCTCGGTCGGTTGGGCGGGAGGTGGGCCTCGTTGGGACTCGGTCGAAAAAAAAAAAAAATAAAAATAATCCAAATGGTAGCAGGACTTTGTTTAGTTCTTGTTGAATCTGGACTGCATCTGAAATGCTGTGTGTTCCTATGAGGCAGTCGTCGACTTAGAAATACGGAGTACGAAGTACGGAGGATCCAAGCGGTAGAGGGTTTTTGGCCTTCTCGGCCAGATAATCCAAGCATTTTGTAGCTAGGATCGTCAGAAGGTTTCTTTCTCCATACAATTAATTGATGGATCTGATAATCAGGGTGAATCCAAAACCTGGCGATAAATTTTCTCTATATCTGTGATTAATATCTGTGGGTGCGGAAGCGTTGCGAGATTGCAAACAACTCTCTCTGCATCTTGGGTCCAGCTTATAATATATTATTCAATGATTTATTGCTTATCGTTTTACAGGAAGCATCGAACACTACCCATAGTTTCGTGGTGCTGCTTCGGGCTTCAGCACACAGTGATGTGGGATGAAGTAGTGATCCGAGGGTATTTGTGTGGGATAAACCAGTTTCATGTGCCCAAGATGTTTATATTCCTCCATGAAGTCTACATAGCTATTTCAGATTTCAAGTGACGTTTTTTGCTTTAAGCCAAGAATCTGTTAGTTGCCGTCTTCAGAGATGCCCCAAAGGGTGAACTTTCTTCAAAAAATGTAAGTTTTAAAATAACCTTTCTATCTATTGCAACCTGTAGATTTCCTACGAAATTAGATTCTCAGTGAGCTTCTATCGGAGATTGAGTCTTCTGTTTCGTGTCTAGATTTTCCAGTGTTCTAGTCGTTCTAGTAGCGTATCAACGTCTTTTTCTGTGGTTGCCGCTGCACAAATCGGTGCTGAGTCGTGCTCATCAGAAATTTTCCCGGCAACAATCCACCTAAGCTTTGTATTTTTTAGAATTGCGCCCCCTGGCTTTAACAGCATCTGGTTTGGTAGAAGCAAAGAATAAAAATGTTCTGCTTGGGCATGTTAGTGTCATTAACCATGCATTTGAATAAAAAAAAGCAAGGGGAATTGCACTCCGGGAGTGCAGGCAGAAGTGAAAACTTTAAGTTATGGCGCGTTGGGCACTTTTTTGGGTTTGCATTTTAAGGTGAGCTCGCGACATGGGAAATTGTACATACACAAGAAAGGAGCTAACATCGGCTCGCCGAAGTTTGAATACCCTTGCAGAATTAAATGAAAAAATTAAAACCGAAATTTTGAAATAATAGTTTTTTTTTCGAAAAATTTTCAGATTGTTTCTTTGGCAGCTATAGGATATAGTTGTCCGATTTTCAAGCAATTTAAATCGAAACTTTAAAATAATAATTAATAATTATTAATTAATACACTTTAAGTATAAATACACGCAGAGTACATTGTGTAAAATCTCATCTGTCGCGAGAACGGCTGAAAATGCGAACCCACAAAAGTGTCCAACGCGCCATAAGAATTTTTCACTTCAAAAATTAAGTACTGAGTAGATTCCCCATCCAATTTTGGGATGCTGACTCTAGGGAAATGCACATCTTCATTTTTTGATGCGTTTGTTTTACCCCTTTTGATAATCCCCTTCTAGTCTGAGGAAAGACTGCATGTCGTATCCTCTCCTGACCTTTGTGATTTTATCAAATCACTTGTTATGGCCCTTCCGGTCTCTGAATATTCTTTCAGAACCCGTTTGATTGAGTGGGCCATCGCCCTTTGTCTCCGATATGCTGATATCAGCTTGCTCACAGGTTGCTGTATGCTTGCAATGTCTACATTTCCCTGGGAATTGGTCGACGGTTATGACGGCTCTTTCTTTGTAGTATAAGTCACGACAGTCTTTGTAGAACTTTAAATATTCCGGGGTTCTATAATTCTCCAGAATATTTTTTTCATTATCCGCAAATTGATTCCACAACTCACAATCCACAATTCAACAATTTGTTTAATAATAAGCTGGATTTAGTTTTCTCTTTTTGAAGTTGATGATGAGCTTCGAGATCTCTTGACTGATCTCTTCCTACAAGTCTAACGCCTCTGTGCTTGCTCCTCCTTGCTAGGCATATTGAAAATTGTTTTTTACTTCCTGAACGTTAGGAGTGTTGCTTATTATTATTTGCTTTGATAGCTGGATACGCCCCTGTTCGCAACCGTTGTGTGGCTGCAGGAATAAGCAAATGATCAATACCCTTTGGAGGATTTCTAGAAATCTTAGAAAAGGATTGTTCGTTAACGCGTAGCTTTGCTGACAGTGTCCAGGAAGGTTCCCAAGAGTTAGCGAACTTTCCAGCTCACCAAAAATGTTTCTTTGGCGAATGAGAAAATCAGGAAAATTTCCAAGAGTTACAGAATCTTTCCTGTGTGTTAGCGTGAGCTGGCATTGAGAGGTGAAGAGATCGACTCAGCTGTTGATGTATATGTGTAGTGTATAGAGTTGGAAATGCGTTGCAAACTTCTGAATAAAATTATATTATCCTGCAAATTAATAAAAACAAAAAAGGAAGCTAACTTCGGCAAGCCCAATAAAAATTATAATAATAATCATATTTATATTACACTAGCAGACCCGACCCGCTTTGCTGGGCCCGAACTAATTATGACCCGGCATTATTATTTGTAGGAAACAGCAATGAGCATATTACAAAGTTGTCAGCAAATAACATATTAAACCTTGAACAGTAATATTTACTATTTTAAAGTATAAATTCTTTCATTCATAGAGCTGACCTTCTTATTCGTTTCTTCTCCTAAAATTTTAATTCAAACTTAGTTGTAGAATCAAAAAGAAGTGATGACATGAAAACAAACCTGTTATTGGATTGACCATCTTCTCCACGATAGAACATCAAGGGGTATTGAAGAGCATCATATGACCGATGAGTCTCATAAACTCGCTGCAATTGGTCATCATCCCGACGCTTAAGAACAATATCGCGTGATTCTACATTATCGCCAACAATCACCACTGCGACTTCATTGATAGTGGGAGCATTAAATTGTCTTGCATGGCTACCAGTGGGTCTTTTGTCAGCGCTGATAATGATTTTGTGTTCGTCATAGTGCATTATATCCAATGCGGTTTTGAACAATCTTACCAATTCATTATGCTCATGGAGAAGATTTGGCAATTGTTCGATAATTTCACGTTTAGTTGCATTGTAAATTGCACAGCGGTGATTTGGTTCAACTGCCGAATCACCAATGAAATAAATGTGAGGGAATTTATGATCTTTGTTTTATGGTGGCAAGAAAGCGCTCGCTCGGTGGTGAATTTTTGCCCTTGAATCTGAATGTTGAGATGCAATTTTGAAAAAATGGGAGTTATTCATTTTGATAATAGAGAAACGCCATTACCTTATAACTTGGATTGTAGCCTGGTTGATGAACAACCTCGGCTCCAAATGACGTCATTTAAAAGCATCCGTTATATTTTTGTGCAAGCTTTAGGAAACTGTTTGATTGGACTGATTCCTGATTCCATATAGTAGCGAATACAATGGCACTGGTGGATGAGCCAAAACGGGCAATTTAAATTTACCACCTGCACAGCATAAGCTGGGGGTTTCCAATCGAAACTTCAGTGCATTGCAATGCTGACATACCACAGACAATGTACCAATAACAACGCAGGTATGATCTTTGCAGCGCGATTCAAGTTTTCATTTGCTGTTCGTCTTCTTCTATTATTGTGTCGGGATTGAGCTGGGGTTTGTGCAGCGCGATGCTGTGCCATTCGGGCACGTGCCAATGCATTTAAATCTGAACTTTCCTCTTGCGTCCGACTATTACGGAAATTCTGACTATTTATTACATTGCGCGAATGCCGTCCAAGTCTTGATCGTCGAACAGCAGGCATTATTTTGCTGACTGTAGGTATAGAACATATAAATAATACGTATAACCGTCACTACGAAGTGACAAAATTACTTATCTGTTTGAGATGGACAATTAGTTACTCCAAGTCTGATGCGCAATTTTATTTAATGAAATTTACTGTCTTGCAGGCTGGCAAAAACCCTCCATCTGAACCCTCCACGAGGGCGCCGGCTGGGCAATGGGCATTGTATTATCCCGGACAACGGGTAATGCATCGCCGCTTGCTCCATCCGAAGTAATACAGTGTATAGCCAAGGCTTCGGTTCAACTCCCTCTGTCCAAAGCAGGGGCAGATGAACCATTAGCCATGGGTGGAGGTGCCTGGCGGAAGGCATAAAACGCAAGTGGGTGGTTCCCCTGGGAGGAGAAATCACCTCTGCGTGTCGCCAGCGGTCACACCTCTGGCGCGACGGGAGAAGGTCGAGCTAGTTGTACCACTACTGCCACAAAACCATCTCAGGGCAAACTTCGCCGCTCGGGTGCCGCAGTCGACACAGACACGGACCCGAAGAGCGAGCAGCACGGGTGAGAACCCAATCACTTCGCCGAAACCAGGCACCAGCTCCCCGCGTAGGGACGGGCCGAATCGGTCAAGCGGGGGGAGGAAGGCGAAGGCGCAGTATAAGGCTGCCCTCGCGATCCAGAGCAGGCTCCGGGACAAAGCGGGTCTCTCCCAAGAGGAGAAGGCGAAGCTAGCCTGGACCGAGCAAAGGATCGAAAAGGGTAGGTTACACTACGCCACTCGCTCCAACATGGCATCAACGGGCGGATTCGCTAATAAGGTGGAGGAGTTGCTTGCCAGCAAAAGGCAACGCTCAGCGGAGAGCGCCACCACGGATGCTCCAGCGAGCAAGCGGAAACGCGGGCCGAAGCAGGCAGGCCCCCCGCCCAAAACAGCGAAGCCTCCGAAGAGGCATGACAAAATCAGTGAGGTGACCAAACGACATCTGATCGTGGCACTCATTGACCGAAGCGACGACAACGGGAAGATGTCCGAAGCAAGGTGGACGACGGTGCACGCAAGGCTCTTCGAAGCGCTGTTTGCACGGATGGAGGATGACTCCCCAGCGCATAGGCGCTGGGCATAGGCCCACATTCGATGGTGCAAGGTGGCTGAACGGGGTCAAAATCCTCAAGTGCATGGACGACCCGACTCGGAAGTGGCTGACGCAAACGGTTAGCCAAATGGAGGCGTTGTGGGAGGGGGCCAAACTAGAGGTGGTGGATAGGGAGCTAATCCCATCCATCCCGAAGGCGGAGGTACTTTTCCCCATCGCAATCCCAGGGGACCGGGCGCTGAAGCTGCTACAGAACCCGGACGTTCCCACCGCAGACTGGAAGGTACTGCACATCGCGAGCCCGACACCCAAAGAGGGGGGCCAGTGCGTAGTCCTCCAGATAAACAAGGAGGCTGAGGACATCCTGTACCCCAGGTATGGAAAGATGGCGTGGGGCTTAGGTAGTGTATACCTACGCCTCAAAAAGCGCCACCCTGGGGACAAGGATGCGCACACCCTGCAAGCAGGAGAGGTGGAGAAGGACCAAGGTCTCGACTCCATCATCGATGCTGCTCAGGAGATGACTCTGGACGTCTCAGAGGAGGAGGAAGAGGACGGTGATGTGACAGTCATAGTCAACCCGTCCGGAGCTGGTACCCATGGCCCTGAGGGTACTGCAGCTCAACCTCCATAAGAACAAGATCGCGTCGGCGGAACTCCTGATAACCATGGAGCAAGGGTCCGTCGACATAGCTTTAGTGCAAGAGCCGTGGATTGCCTCGGGAAACTCCATCGCCGGACTAAAGTCCTCAACACGCAACGTGTTATACACACCGCCTGTAAGCAGAAACAGAACCGCCGTACTTGTACGGAAAGGTCTCCACGCTAACCTTATGTCTCATTACAGCACGGATGATCTGACTGTGGTAATGCTTCAAAGCAAGAAGAAGCGCCTACTGGTAGCTTCCTGCTACATGGCTCACGACAGGACAGCCCCACCGGAGGAACTCAGGAGCCTGGTAGAAACCAGCCCGAGGGACCAACAAATACTGGTCGGTGCAGATGCCAACGCACACCACTGCGTGTGGGGGAGCCCCGACATTAACGAAAGAGGTGAGTCACTTTTAGACTTTATACTTTGTTCCAATCTTTACGTAGCAAACGTAGGGGAAGTACATACCTTCGTAAGTCCCACCTCCTCTAACGTGCTAGACTTAAAACTAGTAGCAGGGCAGGGTACCATGGTATCAGAATGGAAAGTCCTTGAGAGACCATCCTTCTCAGACCACAGGTACATCCTGTTCCAATACGACTTCGAACACCCTAAAAAACCACCCGTCTTCAGAAACCCCCGGAACACCCACTGGGGAAGGTTCAAAAAGACTATCACGGCGAGACTCGCGACTGGTCCGGGCACAGTTACATTCGTGGAGGAAATAGAAAGGTCCCTAGAGACGCTGTCCAAGGAATTACTAGATGCGTACCACGCATCATGCCCAATATCAAGAAATAGAAAGAAAACCAAGCCACCATGGTGCAACAGGGAGCTCTCTCTCCAACGCAACGACCTCAGAGAGTTCTTTAAAATCGCTAAACAAGCGAAAGATGACACAATCAACGACGAATGTAAAATCAAACTAAGGGACTACAAAAAGGAGATACGAAGGGTGCAAAGGAGCTCTTGGGGGAACTTCTGCTCCAACATAGAGACGGCCCCAGAAACGGCGAGACTCCGGAAGTTGCTATCGAAGCAACCTACCATACAGAGTCAGCTCAAAAGCGAAGATGAAATGTGGACTGAGGGCAGCGAAGAGGCCTTAAGATAGAAGTAAACGAAGCCAATGAGCATAAGGTACTAGCAACGTTTGAAGAGCATCTTCCAACAAATCTTATAACCTCCAGAAGAATCCACTGGGCTATAGACTCCTTCGCGGGGATTAAAGCACCGGGACTCGATGGAATATTCCCAGTCATGCTACAGGTGACCAAAGAAGAGATCACCCCATGGCTCTACGCAATATACAGAGCTTGTATAAGCACGGGCTATATCCCTATCCCATGGAGGACCTCTCGGATTGTCTTTCTGCCCAAGGCAGGAAAGAGTAGTCACGTGAGCCCCAAGGATTACAGACCGATAAGCCTTACCTTTTTCCTACTGAAAACACTAGAAAAGCTGCTGGAACTATACATCAGGAACGATGTGGGAGGACTACTGTCAACCCATCAGCATGCCTACACAAAAGGGAAACCGATAGAGACGGCAATACATTCGTTAGTAACCATCATCGAGAAAGCCCTCGGAGTGTTTGTGGACATATCCGGGGCCTTCAACAACGTCAGTACAGACGCAATAATGAGCCGCCTAGAGGCGACTGGAACGCACACCGCCATCAACTTCTAGGTACGTAACCTGTTAAGTTGAAGGCGGGTACAATCCGATTGGGGCACTGCCACCATGGTGAAGGGAGCACACAGGGGCACACCACAAGGTGGAGTCCTCTCGCCCCTCCTATGGAAACTGGTCGACGACCTGATCAAGAGATTCGAGAGGAAAGCCCCAAAGATAACAGCCTATGCGGATGACACAAGCATAATTATCACAGGTGTATGCCCATCGACCCTCAGCTCGATCATGGAATCAACGCTCAGGGAGATTTGTGAGTGGGCGGACAAGGTAGGACTCAGTATCAACGCGGATAAGACGGACCTCATTCTCTTCACCAAGAGATACAAGGTACCGCTATGGATCCCCCCGAAAATCAATGCAACCAGGCTGACCCCGAAAACACAAGTCAAGTACCTAGGCACTGTCCTAGACAGCAAGCTGACATGGAAACCCAATGTATTAGGAAAGGCCGCACAGCGCCTAGTAGCAGCAGGAAACATGACGCCACAAATATTCGGGCACAGTTCAATTGGTCGAGACGAGCAGTTCATCTGACTACATGATACCCAGAACCTGCCCAGATGTCAAAACAACAACACTCATGGGATCGGAAGACTGGAAAACAGCTCAAGACCACCCTATACACCGACGGCTCCCAAATGGAAGGAGGAGTAGGAGCGGGCATATACTGTACAGACCCTGAGATAAGGCTGTCGTATAAGCTACCAAGCCAGTGCAGCATATTGAGGCGGTAGTGAGGCGGCAAACATTTTCGTAGACAGTCAAGCCGCGATCAGATCCATGCAATCGTCGGAGGTCTGCTCCAAAAATGTACTGGCAAGCAGGGAAGCACTAGATACCCTAAGCACGACAACGTCAGTTCGGATCTATTGGGTTCCCAGCCACCAGGGCATCGAAGGCAACGAGACCGCAGATGTATTAGCAAAGGAAGGCGTCGAATTGACGAGCGACAGAACAGAAACGTCCCTGTTTCCCTAAGAACGCTCCAAAGCGAGCTAGAGAGGCACGCAGACGCGCGTGCAAGAAGCAGATGGAGAAAGAACTCCGGAACCTGCAAAACATCAAAGATCATGTGCAGAGAGCGCAACGAAAAATTCAGCCGCTACGTGCTGCAACCCCCAAGGAAGGACTGCAGATTACTAGTGGGAATACTCACAGGACACTGCCTGGCCGCGGCACATGCAGTCAAGCTGGGCATTACCGACAACGGCAACTGCAGGAAATGTGATGAATTCGAGGCAACCGAAACCTTGGAACACCTCATCTGCAAATGCCCGGCCCTGACACGGGCGAGAATAAGGTACTTAGGCGCCCCAATATTGACCTCACTAGAAGAGGCCTCAATGAGAGCGCCAGGTGAACTGCTCGCCTTCGCGAAATGGGCCACACTGGCCTATGCGCGGGCCCACGAGGGCCGCCCGGACTAACCTAACCTAACCTACTGTCTTGCAATCCTCAACTTTAAAATTCGACTTAAATTAAAACAAGAAAGGAAGCTAACTTCGGCTCACCGAAGTTTGTATACCCTAGCAGACTTTAAACAAACAATTAAAAACGAAATTCTGAAATAATAATTTGTTGCCAAATCTCAAATTTGATGGCAATGGTTTGAAACACGGCTAAGCTATGGTTTTTTTATTTTCCTGATTGTTCCTATGGAAGCTATAGGATATAGTCAGCCGATTTTCATGAAATTAAAATCAAAATTTAGAAATACTAAAATATGGCTAAAAATCAAATTTGGTGAAAATATGTTGAAATCTGACAAAGTTATGAATTTTTCTTTTATTTTCCTGATTGTTCCTATGGAAGCTATAGGGTATAGTCAGCCGATTTTCATGAAATTAAAATTGAAATTCAGGAATACTAAAATATGGGTAACTATCAAATTTGGTGAAAATATGTTGAAAACTGACAAAGTTATGAATTTTTCTTTTATTTTCCTGATTGTTCCTATGGAAGCTATAGGATATAGTCAGCCGATTTTCATGAAATTAAAATCAAAATTCAGGAATAATAAAATATGGCTAAATATCAAATTTGGTGAAAATATGTTGAAAACTGACAAAGTTATAATTTTCCTGATTGTTCCTATGGAAGCTATAGGATATAGTCAGCCGATTTTCATGAAATTAAAACCGAAATTCGGAAATAATACTAAATGGGCAAATATCAAATTTGGTGAAAATTGGTTGAAAACTGACAAAGTTATAATTTTCCTGATTGTTCCTATGGAAGCTATAGGATATAGTCAGCCGATTTTCATGAAATTAAAATCAAAATTCAGGCTAAATATCAAATTTGGTGAAAATATGTTGAAAACTGACAAAGTTATAATTTTCCTGATTGTTCCTATGGAAGCTATAGGATATAGTCAGCCGATTTTCATGAAATTAAAACCGAAATTCGGAAATAATACTAAATGGGCAAATATCAAATTTGGTGAAAATTGGTTGAAAACTGACAAAGTTATAATTTTCCTGATTGTTCCTATGGAAGCTATAGGATATAGTCAGCCGATTTTCATGAAATTAAAACCGAAATTCGGAAATAATACTAAATGGGCAAATATCAAATTTGGTGAAAATTGGTTGAAAACTGACAAAGTTATAATTGTTTTTTGAAAATTTTTCGGATCGTTCCTCTGGCAGCTTATGATATAGTGGTCCGATCCGGCCCGTTCCGACATATGTACGAGTGAGAGTATATAGAAGCCTAACTGCAAAGTTTCATTCAGATAGCTTTAAAACTGAGGGACTAGTTTGCGTAGAAACGGACAGACGGACAGACGGACAGACGGACATGGCTAGATCGACTCGGCTGTTGATCCTGATCAAGAATATATATACTTTATAGGGTCGGAGATGCTTCCTTCACTGCGTTGCAAACTTCTGACTGAAACTAATATACCCTGCTAGGGTATAAATATATGTTCACTAAATTATGAATAACACCACATTGCCTACTATTGTACAGTAACAGTTTTACAGACAACTGCGTACAAAACTTTCTTATGCTATAGCCTCCCTCTGTCAATTACAAATATCTGGAAAAAAAATTTGAAACAAATCGGCCCAGCCGTTCTCTTGTAATGAGATTGCGAACATTTTTTGTCTCCATTTTTATATATATAGATTACTTAACATATATATATTCTATTTAAAGTTACAGTTTTACATTTTCTCTACATTTAGCGATCGTTCCTATGGCAGAGATGCATTGTGACCAGAAAAGTTTCCCTAATTTGTCATTTAAACTACCTGCGATAAATATTTTTCGAAGATTCTATTTGTCAGGTTGGTAATACTGTCCTTAACTTCAGCAGCTTCACCAGCTATTTAAATAAGTCGACATCAGTAAGATATCAGTAAGACAATGGAATACAAGATTCGTAACGCCATACGATTTTTTTGCACGATTTTTTCGTGCTGGCTTTTGAACTGGCTCCAGGCTCTCTCAAATTTTGTTCAAAAGCCAGAGAGTGAGCACTCTAGAGCCAGCCGCTCTATTTAACGCATACAGCGACAAACGCCGATTGTTTGTGTGCACACATATTCTCATGCATCGTAATTGTTGTTCTTGTGTTTACTCATACAGCAACCGCATTCGACTTTTACGCTCTCAACTTTATGAGAGCGGATAGAGAGCGATTGTCGTTGCCATCAAAAAAGACGCTTCATATTGCAAAACGAATACATTCGAATGTATGGACGTTCCTCATCTTTATGATTACACTGTCTTTTATTGTATATTGTATTATGTGCTGAAACGTTGCAAATATTAGAAATTGCTCATGGTGAATCTATTCTATAAAAACTAAAGTTACCGACTGGGATAAAACCTTTTGGGACGATAACATCAAATAATAAAAAGGTATCAATTAACTAATCATTAACCATTACGTTCCAAAGGAGTTTCACTTTTTTTGAAATATCCCCGTTGCACATAATTTTAAGGCCAAAAACTCGTTGAATACCGGATCCACTACATTGAGGGGTTCTACTTTTTCTTTTTCAAAAAGCTAAGTTAACACTCCGTTCGACTCGATTTAGTCCGAAAAAGTAATAAATCGGCGAGGGAACTGATAGCGATACGGTGCAGCCTAAAAATCGTGTTTCGATAATTAGAAAAAAAGGTGACATCTGTGTATCGCAATAGGAAGAGCATATTTTGAAGGTGACAAAATAACTCTCATCAAGATTAAAAAATGTTAATTTTATTAACAAATTCTTGAATCTTCCTGTTTACAATGCATGAGTAATCATCCGATTTGCAGCCGAAATTTTGAAAAAATAGAACCGACGGAATAGAGGGATACCTTATATCTTGTTCGGTTACTCAGTTTCTTTTTGACTCTTCCCTCTTTGAATAACAGACTATGTAATCATTTCCGAAATTCGATGCCATATGCGGTGTTTCCTCCAATTGCTCTTACCGCAATCTGCTCCACGATGTCCTTGATGTAAAAATCAATCGGTATAAAATCTAGGATGACGTACAGAGCGCCTGCAGGCCATAAGCGCAGAGCTGAACGCTGAATCCTTTCAAGTCTCGTAATATTATAAGGACTAGTAAATTCCAGGAAAAAAAAGAGTTAGTATTGGCCATACCACCGATGTGGACATATGTAATGTGTTTTAAATATAGTCCCCAGTAGCTGACTAACATTTGTCTGCACGAGTAGAAAGCCATGCTTGCTTTTCTTATTTTTTCTGCCACTTTTTTCTTCCATGAGACCTTCGAGTCCAGTATCACTTCGCCTGTCGTAATAGTTTTAGCTCTATGTTGAGCATGTTGCATTCTGGTACCTTCGTTATGTTCTGTTGTATTTGTGTATTTGTGTATATTCTCAACCCGCAGATTCTTGCCTATTTATCGTCAGGGTCCTGAAAATCATAGCATATGCTACTGCTTTGACGTCACCCAACTTGAGTTGGTCCAATATGACATTCATGTTTATAAGCCAGCAGGGGGAATAGATCCCCACCTTGACTCGTGCCTCTCATCACTGCCGTCGCGAGCTGAGTGCCACTCAGTTCAGCCTTGATCATCCTGCTCTTTACCATAGCACCGATCAACTCACTGATGCCTCCTTCAATGTACATCGGGAGAGAATCGGCTTTCACGGTAATAAACGCGCCTTAATGTCCAGGAATCGTGTATTGCTTATAATGTAGTGTCTTCAACTTTGAATACCGCTGTTTCTATCGACCGACCTTGATCATCCAGTTGTCTTCAGGACGAAGGATGTTAGACTTTTCGGCCTATAACCCTTTGCTAGGCTATGCCCTTTTCTTCCTGGTTTCGGTATAAAAATGACTTTGGCTTTCCTTCACAGGACCGGTATGTGCGTCAGTCCAATGCCAGCCTTGTATATGGTTTGCAACCATCTAGCTCTTCTTAGCTGTTTCAGTATACTAACTTGGCTTCGTATTTTGCATTCTTTTTTGATTTTTGTGCTTTCTTGTATGGTTCCCATTCCTTGGTCCCATAGCTGATGTTGAAGGACGTCTGGGCTCTTCTTCTGAGAAAGCTCAGTTCTTTGTCCACCACTCTTAGTAGAGCTTCTTCGAGAATGCATGTCCCTTGGAAGGCATTGTTCAGGACATTTATACGGCTACTTCCTTGTCGAGCGCATTAGTAGAGAATTGTACCTTTATCCTCCTGCGGTTCTCACTTTTAGTAAGAACAATAAAAATGTTGTGCTATATTTTTCTGGCCTACTCCATATATTGTACAGCAATGAACATTTTCAGCAATAGCTATAGGCAATAAAATTCAAGACACAACAAATATAATGTAATAACCCATCAGTCGTAGAAATATGCATTTGGCTAACCCACTTTACTTTATATACACTATTTCTATTAACATAAGCAATTTTGTTATACCATGTGTAACTATAAATACAGTTAATTTTCATTAATAAAATCAGTAAGAATTCTGACTCAAACAAAGGCTCTAATCATGCATCAGAGGCTGTTGCTGTGTCTTCAGACCCTTATTTCTTAACCAAACCAGCCCAAAGTGCTAGTTACGACAAAAAAAGCAATAGTTTATGCACTTCCAAGTATATACGCCACCTCAATAACAATTCAATGACCCCGACTATCAGGAAAGAACACGCTTATTGTTAGGAAAGGGATTCTTGGGAATCTTCCTCTAACTTATAGGGTAATCCCACACAGTACATGAAACTCATGTGAAACTCGATCACAAGAGCTCATCTACATCCTCCTCAACGATCGTATTCGGTCTCAGAAAAAATCAGTCGCAATTCACAATATTGTCTAGATCGTAATAATTAAATAAATATTTGAAATTAAAAACTAGTTCTTTTGTTTTTTGGAGTTTTCTAGGATGTTTATTATTTCGTTCTGGAATTCTTCATGGCTTTTAGCCATTTTTGCTAGTATTTGTGTCCTGCCACTTCTGCTTTTCCAGGCGCTCGCGAGCAATTTCCACCAGCTCCTTGTCATTGCCCAGCTTAGCGTGCTTTGCAAGCGGCAGATTGTCGGAGGCCTGAGTTCCGCTTGAGGAGGGAGAATTTTCTGACTCCAGTTTTATATCTTGACTCGGAGCCTTCCATTTTTCAAATGCACCAATTCCATTGTTCCAACTGTCAATTTTTAACATTTTTCACGGGGAATAAGAAGAAATCTATGTAGCTTTAGAAAACTATCGCGTAACTGTCGCCAAAACAAGTGCATCAAATTTTGATGTACACCGGATGTATACCGGATGTGGAACAAAATGAACGAAAAATACATATAGAACATCTGTCAAACGGATGTGGGATGTTAGATGTAGCTGTGTGGGAATACCCTATTACTGGAAACTTCCGTAACTCTTGGGAACATTCGTGGATACCCCGACGGGAAAAGTTCCGTAACTTTTGGAAATCTTTTTAGCCAAAACATTTTGGTAACCCTGGTACGTAAGGCTCCGCAACTCTTGGGAATCTTCCTGAACTCATAAAATCATACGAAAACTTCCGTAACACTATTGCTATGTTGTAGCCCTGAAACTAAAACAAATTTTTTGGGAGTTACATCTGAGTCATCACATTTTGTACTGAGTTCCACGGCTACAACATAGCAAAAAAAGAGTTCAGAAAAAGCGATATAGCGCCTAAACCTGACGTCCTAAATTCAGGTATTTTGGTACTTTGAGGGCGATTTCCTCAAAATTGGTACGTGAGAATTTTTCTTGATTTTCGAACTAGCAATATACAGACCGAGATCTTTCACAATCTGAAGGTTTTATTCAAGTTGTTTTTTCTTGTAGACCTGTGTTATCCGTTCATTATTCGTGAAAGAATTAAATTTGTTGCTTTTCTTTTTTAGTTTTATTTTAAATTAAATGTTTTGATTTAAGGCATACATAATCGTTGCCATCGCCGATATGCGTTTGTATAGTTATGCATGCATTAGTGTTCAGCTGGAGTTAGTCGACATTCAGCGTCTCATTTTATTTGACGTTTAAACATTTTAATACAATTATATAAAAATTAAGATTAGAAATACTTCTAATGGCTTAAATTTTTTCTCGACGAAAATTTGTAATATTATATGGCCATGCATGCATGCATTAGTGTTAGACTGCATATGCTGTCGACATCCAGGGCTGCATTATGTTTGTCGACTGTCGATCTTATTTAACGTTGCCATCCTTCCCAACAAAACGGAAGCATATGCAGTCTAACACTAATACATGCATGCATGGCCATATAATATAACAAATTTTCGACGAGAAAAGATTTAAGCCATTAGAAGTATTTCTAATCTTAATTTTTATACCCTAGCAGGGTATATTAGTTTCAGTCAGAAGTTTGCAACGCAGTGATGGAAGCATCTCCGACCCTATAAAGTATATATATTTTTGATCAGGATCAACAGCCGAGTCGATCTAGCCATGTCCGTCTGTCCGTCTGTCCGTTTCTACGCAAACTAGTCCCTCAGTTTTAAAGCTATCTGAATGAAACTTTGCAGTTAGGCTTCTATATACTCTCACTCGTACATATGTCGGAACGGGCCGGATCGGACCACTATATCATAAGCTTCCAGAGGAACGATCCGAAAATTTTTCAAAAAACAATTATAACTTTGTCAGTTTTCAACCAATTCTCACCAAATTTGATATTTGCCCATTTAGTATTATTTCCGAATTTCGGTTTTAATTTCATGAAAATCGGCTGACTATATCCTATAGCTTCCATAGGAACAATCAGGAAAATTATAACTTTGTCAGTTTTCAACCAATTTTCACCAAATTTGATATTTGCCCATTTAGTATTATTTCCGAATTTCGGTTTTAATTTCATGAAAATCGGCTGACTATATCTTATAGCTTCCATAGGAACAATCAGGAAAATAAAAGAAAAAACCATAACTTTGTCAGTTTTCAACATATTTTCACCAAATTTGATATTTAGCCATATTTTATTATTCCTGAATTTTGATTTTAATTTCATGAAAATCGGCTGACTACATCCTATAGCTTCCATAGGAACAATCAGGAAAATAAAAGAAAAATTCATAACTTTGTCAGTTTTCAACATATTTTCACCAAATTTGATAGTTACCCATATTTTAGTATTCCTGAATTTCGATTTTAATTTCATGAAAATCGACTGACTATACCCTATAGCTTCCATAGGAACAATCAGGAAAATAAAAGAAAAAACCATAACTTTGTCAGATTTCAACATATTTTCACCCAATTTGATATTTAGCCATATTTTAGTATTTCTGAATTTTGATTTTAATTTCATGAAAATCGGCTGACTATATCCTATAGCTTCCATAGGAACAATTAGGAAAATAAAAAAACCGTAGCTTAGCCGTGTTTCAAACCATTGCCATCAAATTTGAGATTTGGCAACAAATTATTATTTCAGAATTTCGTTTTTAATTGTTTGTTTAAAGTCTGCTAGGGTATACAAACTTCGGTGAGCCGAAGTTAGCTTCCTTTCTTGCTATATAATTGTATTAAAATGTTCAAACGTCAAATAGAATGAGACGCTTGTTCAGTCGCAGCAGTATGTAGTCATAAGTATGATATTTAAGACACGACACACATAATGTAACAATTCGTCAGTCGCAGCGACATGCATTTATCGTAAATAAAGTATCAATTACCAGGTCAAGCGAATATGCATAGTCTGCTGAGACGAGGAAATGAGCTGGGGCAATGGTCTCAGTTCCTAACGCTAACCCACATTTACAGTAACCGCACACTATTTCTTATACATTATTTCTGTTAGCATAAGCACTTTTGTACCTATAAATATTGTTAAGTTTCATTAATAAAGTCAGTAAGAGTTCTAACGCCAACCCGAGAGCTTTTATTCATGCATCAGAGGCTGTCGCTGTGTCTTCAGACCCTCAACCAACCAAACCGTTCCCCTAGAACAATTCATGCACTCACACACTCCAAACCGTCCACCTAGTTCCAAGTGCTAGTTGCGACAACAAACAGGCAAATAGTTTATGCACTATTTGCCAGGCATCTAAGCCTTCTTACACTTAACATTTTGGTGACCCCGACGAACACGTCAACCAACAGGAAGGATTCCGTAACTCTTGGGAATCTTCCTGATTTTTTCACACTCGCCAAAAAACATTTTGGTGACCCCGACGAACACGCCAGCCGTGGACGTCAACTTAGGAAAATTTTCCGCTTCACTATTAGGAACCTCCCGCAGGATAATCCGTAATTTTTGGGATTTTTCCTCATTTTTCACTCGCCATAAAACCATTTTGGTGAGTCCTGACTCACTGTCATTACACAGTCATCAGCCTTCAAATCCTTTCTAGATTTCTAGATCTTCCAAGTCTATTGACCAATTGTTAATTCCTTCGACCACACCACGGTTGCGAATAGGAGCGTATCCAGCTATCAAAGCGAATAAAATTCTCCCAAAGGTCAGGAATTTAACCAATTGTCAATATGTCTAACAAGGAGGAGCAAGCAGTCAAAGAGACATTAGACTTGCAGGAAGAGATCAGTCATGAGATCTCGAGGCTTATTCGGAATTTTAAGAAGGATTCAGCGGATAGGAAACGACTTCCAAATTACTGCCTAACAAAGTTGGCCGCTTTCGATGACGCATGGAATCGATTTGCGGAAAACGACAAAAATATTCCCGCAGCATATAGAACCGAGGAATATGTAAAGTTCTACGTCGACTGTCGTGACTCATAAGACAAATATAGAAATATTATAGTCGATACAATGGCCCAGAGCTCAAGCAATGCCCCAAATCAGGCAACAGCGAGCAACGGCCAGGAAACTGCAGACGTTGCAATCATATCGCAACCTGCACGTAAGCTGATATCAGCATGCCGGCGACAAAAAGCTATCGCCGAATCAATCAAACGGGCTCTGAAAGAAAGTTCAGAGACCGGCAGGGCCGTTTTAAAAGGTTCAATAACCTCATTATGGTCACAAACCAAGAGATTTATTTCTCAATACATGAAGAGTACGAAGACCCGATCAAGGAAGGATACGACATGCAATCGTTCATCCGACTTGAGAAGGAAGTACAGAACGTCCTGGGGGCACAAACCAATACATCAAACAATGAAGATGTGCAGTTGCCCAGAGTCAGCCTCCCCAAGTTCGATGGGGATCTACTCAAATGGACACAATTTTTTGATTTATTCAAGTGCATGATACACGATACCAACATGCCCACAGTCAAGAAGATGTGGTACCTGAAAACCACTGTGACTGGAGAGGCAGAGAGATTGATAAGGCATATCGATCTTAAAACAGAGAACTACATGAGCGCATGGGAAATATTAGTTGACACATATAACAATCCCCGCCATGTAGCAGATACAATTCTCAATCGTCTTCTGCAACAACAGACAAACAATGACGACCCAAAGTCATTAAAGGAACTGTATATTACAGCCATTGAGTCTCTAGCATCATTAAAGGGACTAGGCATTGATGTATCCAGCTGGGATACAATCATAATTGCGATCATAAAACAAAAATTAGATCTGGCAAATAGAGCCCTGTACGAACAATCATTAGATGGCTCAAGAGAGCTTCAAGGGCTCGAGACGATGCTAAGTTTTCTGGACCAGCGAAGTCGAGTGTTGGGAACAGGAAAACGCAGTCAGCTGCAAAAAAGGGAACAGAAGAACCCATCTTGCACTTCTGCTAGCGCAGGAAGGCAATCAAGTTGCCCTTTCTGCAAACGGAATCATGCGCTATACAAATGCGATGATTTCCGCAGCAAAACGGTACCCGATCGACTCAACTGGGTACAAAAACAAAAACTGTGTGTAAACTGTTTTAACAGTACTCACAAGGCAAAAGATTGCCGAGGCCGTATGTGCTTTAAATGCGATAAAAGGCACCATACATTGCTGCACCTGGAGACTTCATCAGGCGCGGCAACAGATCCACAAACACCTTCTGTAGGAGCAGCAAGCAACAAAAGCTACAATTTGCTGGCCACAGTTAAGGTATTGGTAAAGGCAAGCAATGGGCAGGTGGCCACATTCCGAGCCTTGCTGGATTCAGGATCACAAATCAATCTGATCTCTGAACGAATGGCCTCCAAGCTCTCTCTGAAACTACACAATGCATCGTTACGCATCGAGGGCATTGGAGGAAATCCGAAAACAAGTCGGGCCAGAGCAAATGTGCTCATGAAATCAATGAACAACGATTTTACTCAACAGGTAGAAGCCTTTGTTCTGCCGCATATCATAGCTGACCAACCAGCTCATGATTTGAATACATCCCACATACGCATTCCAAATAATGTCATCTTGGCCGATCCAAATTTTGACAAACCAGGAAGAATTGACATGCTTATCGACGCAGAGCATTATTATTCTTTGCTACTGCCAAATCAAATGACGATAAGACCAGAAGGTCCAATCCTCCAGAATACAAAGCTGGGATGGATTGTGGCCGGAAGAATCTCTGCTGATCACGATTCAGCAGCACTGTGTGCGGCGGCAACCACTGAAGAGGAGGTTGACACGCTGTTAGAGCGATTTTGGACACTAGAAAATCTAGACACCAAAGATAAGGCTCGATCGCCAACTGAAGCACACTGCGAAGCTCATTTTGCAGCAAATCTACAATTCGCAATTGATGGGAAGTTCATTGTCAGGCTGCCATTTGCTGAGGAAACGTCAGCCCTGGGGGCATCGCAGACAATAGCAACCAATAGGTTCTTGGCACTGGAGCGACGAACATCACCAGAAGTCTGGAAAGGCTACGTAGACTTCATGGAAGAATACGAACGTCTCGGACACATGAAGCTGGTACCTCCCTCACACATACCATCGGATCATTACTTCATTCCACATCACTGTGTTTTGAAGCCTGAAAGCAGTACCACGAAACTGCGGGTAGTGTTCGATGCGTCCTGCAAAACGTCAAGTAATAAATCATTAAATGATATATTATATGCTGGACCCACGGTACAGAGCGAACTTTTCGCCATTCTGCTGCGATTCCGCACCCATAGATACGTATTTACCGCGGACATAGAGAAGATGTATCGCCAAGTATGGATGCATCCTGATAATCAGTTTCATCAAATGATCGTATGGCGAAAAAGGGCGTCAGATGATCTGAAATTCTACAGGCTAAAAACCGTCACATACGGTACCACATCAGCGCCATTCCTTGCTACAAAATGCTTGGATTATTTAGCAGAGAAGAATAAGAAACAGTTACCGCTTGGGTCAGCTATACTCAAGCATGATTTCTATGTGGACGACTGTCTCACAGGAGCAGACAGCATTCCAGAGGCAATCCAGATTCAGCAGGAATTGAACAAAATTCTGCTACCGTCCGGATTCAAGCTTCGGAAGTGGTGCTCAAACAACAAGGAAATACTGACCAAAATTCCGCGAGAAGACATTGTACCCAACGTCAACTTAGATGAAACACTTCAGCATTACAGTGTTAAGACATTGGGATTCATTTGGATGCCTCAAAGGGATCAGTTGTGTGGGCGATCTCAAAAAAGCGAAGCCGCAACCATCACAAAACGGGTGGTCAGCTCAGAATCCTCACAAATATTCGATCCTCTGGGATTATTTGCTCCGGTGGTCGTCAAGGCGAAAATTTTCATGCAAACGCTTTGGGAATTAAAGATGGGCTGGGACGACGAGTTACCTCAGCACCTTCAACTGGACTGGAAAAACTATCGTTCTGATTTGCAAGCTCTAAATACCATGCAAATACCAAGGCATATATTTGAAGGAAGAGTGCCAGTCACGCAAGAGATGCACACGTTTGTGGATGCCTCGGAACGAGCATATGGAGCGGCAGTGTATATCCGAGCAACATACAAAAGCAATCAAGTATCAGTTCGGCTGCTGTGCTCAAAATCGAGAGTGGCGCCATCCGCCAAGGAGACGTTACCGCGGCTAGAACTATATGCCGCAGTCCTGGGAGCTGAATTGACCCATAGAGTCAGAAAGGACCTACGGTTGCCTGAGGAGAAGGCATTGGGTTACTTCTGGACTGACTCAACAGTAGTCCTCTCCTGGATAAATGCATCGGCATCCTCATACCACACGTTTGTGGCCAATCGGATAGCAAAGATCCAAGCAATGTCACATCAAGCACAATGGCGACATGTGTCATCCGCAAACAATCCAGCAGATGTATTGTCAAGAGGAATTGCCGCAAGCAAGTTGGCAGAACATAACCTGTGGCTATATGGCCCCCTGTTTCTGCACGGCTCTCGAGACAAATGGTCAAAAATACCGACCATTGATCCCATCGATCTGGAGCGTAAAATAAAGCAAGTCAGCTTGCCAGTCTGCCAGGATCAACTAAGAAGCGAGTTATACAATTGCAAGCACAGCAACTCCTTCCACAAATTGCAACGCATTGTAGCATATATGATGCGTTTTTGTCGTAAGCAGAACCGATCTCCAACGACCACACTAAATGCAGGCGAGCTGGCTCAGGCTAGAACAATCATCTTCAGCACGATTCAAAAAACTGAATTCAGTGCTGAGTATAAACAACTTCGCATCCACAAAGCAGTGGACAAGAAAAGCTCAGTCATATCGTTGTCTCCAATAATAGGAACTGATGCACTCATTAGAGTCGGAGGCAGATTGGAAGAATCCAACCTTCCATATGCTGCCAAACATCAAATCTTGCTCCCGTACAATGATACGATTGTGAAAATGCTGCTACGAGAAATGCATGAGGAAAACATGCATTGCGGGGCACAAGCATTGAGGGCCATAGCCAGACAACAGTACTGGATTCTGAATGACAAAATGCACAAATGCACAAGAGCACGGCCCAAATTAATGCATCAAATCATGGGTAACTTGCCAGCGGATCGAGTAACACAAGCGCGGCCGTTCTCCGATTCAGGAGTCGACTATTGCGGCCCCTTTTGGATTCACCACAAAATCCGTGGAAAACGGCCAGATAAAGCATACATTGCAGTATTCTGCTGTTTCGCAACAAAGGCAGTACATCTGGAGTTAGTAAGCGATCTAACAACGGACGCATTCCTAGCCGCTCTCCGGCGTTTCTTGGGCCGACGAGGAAAGTGTCGGACCATTCACTGTGATAACGCCACGAACTTTGTTGGTGCCAACAACCAGTTAAAAATACTGGAGGAAACAATTTTCACAGAGCAAGCCCAGAGCAGGATCATAAATCAATGCAATAAGCAGCAGGTGGAGTTCAAGTTCATCCCACCGCGAGCACCGTCGTTTGGCGGATTATGGGAGGCTGCTGTAAAATCAGCGAAAAGGCTGCTAGTATCAGTCACGGCCACAGCATCTTTAACAGTTGAAGAGCTCAACACGGTGGTCATTGAGGTCGAGGCGATACTCAATTCAAGACCCCTCACCCCGATGTCAGCAGATCCAACAGATACTGCAGCGCTCACACCAGGCCATTTCTTAATTGGAGAACCTTTAGTGGCACCGCCCGATGCAAATCTTGCCCGACCAGAAAAATCGTTGGTCAGAAGATGGGAACTTGTGTCCAGACTCAAACAATCATTCTGGAGTCAGTGGTCCACGGAATACCTACAAGAGCTCCAGATGCGCACCAAGTGGAAGACTATGGCTCAGAATGTCGAGGAAGGATTGCTAGTACTGGTAAAGGAAGACAACATACCGGTAATGAGCTGGCCAATGGGACGGATAGTGAAGACATATCCAGGCAAGGATAACCAAATACGGGTCGTAGATGTAAAGACCGCATCAGGAATCTACAAAAGGGCAGTCACTCGTCTAGCACCACTGATAACAGAAGAAGTAGCCACAAAACGGCCGCACAGCAGCAGCACGGACACAGCGCAGGCAGAAGAGAGTCCTGCGCAAAAAAGGAAAGCATCATTTCCAATCCTCCCAACATTAGTAGCAATGCTACTGATCCTTCCGTTAGCGATGGGACAGGCATTCAACATAACGCCATTTGCAAGCCAGCCAGGAATATTCTACGAACGGCTCGGCACATCCAGAATGGCAATCTCGGAATGGAAAATAATTGTATTTTACGATTTGAAACCATATTGGAGCGACATGAGAATCTTGGACAACGGGATATCGGAGCTGAAACACAAATGTTCCGAACTACGGAACATCAACGCTTGTAGATCAGTGTCTGAGCATTTCCAACATGTGTACAGCGAACTACAATCAGGAAATGAATTGATCCATCATTCTCGGCAGCGAAGAGCACCACTGGACATAGTTGGAAATGTGGCGAGCTCACTATTCGGCGTTTTAGACTCAAGATACGCCGATGACATGTCCAAGGTGATCAAGGAGGTCAAATCCAATGAAGACGTACTAATGATGCTCTTGAAAAACCAGACATCAATCTTGGATTCGACAATAAACATAGTCAGGACGAGCAGCTCAGCTACTAACGAGCGGATCAAGACACTAGAGAGCCAAATAGGTACAATTAATCTGGAAAGGGGAAAGTACCAAGGCGAGCACTTACAACAAGCATTCATGAGTCTGACAGCTCAATTAACTCTAGTGGCAACCGGATTGCAGCGAATGCAAAGTGAAATAGCTAATGTTCTCACTGACGTGCGCCATCGTACCATCAGTCCTATCAAATCAAGCAACTGAGGGAGCAACTAGATCAGATTCGGGAACACATTCCACCAGATCAACTTCTTCCGGTAGAATCGGCTGAGGTGATCCAGCTGTATAAAATGATGCATGCCGAAGGGACCACAACGAGCAGCCACGTCGTTTTCAAAATATTGCTGCCACTGGTGTCTGTAACAAAACAGGAGATATTCAGCATCATGGCGATCCCGATGTGGAAGGCCGGAAGCTGGCAACGATTCTGGCTACAAACGGAAATCATAGCCGTCAATGCCCATAGAGATCGGTTCATGGGATTGACCAAGGAGGAATTCAGTCAGTGTCTAGAGCTGCCACACGACGAACACATCTGTTTCAACCACCAAGCCACATTCAGCGTGGAAAGCCGGTGTGAATTCCAGCTGTTCAACAATAAGACGGAAACTATCTGCGAGGTCTCTCAGTCGAGGGCCGAGCTGTGGTGGTCAGCAACACGTCAGCGAAACAGATGGATGTTTGCCACACGCAGGCAAATTGAACTTCAAGCGGTGTGCAGCGGAACATCGTTCACAATCCAACTCAACGGAACGGGCCTACTATCACTGGCCCCAGGCTGCACTGCACGCAATTCAAAAATTAGCGTGAGTACATTCAGCACCGTAGTCAGCGAAACAAGGGCGGCATATGTTCGTTTTGGTAACATCACAAGGATGGACCTTAAGAACACACCTGAGCCACTGCAAGGAACGGCAGCCAAGGAAGTCAACTTGGAGGAACTGGGCGCTTTGCAGCACCAACTGGCCAAACTAAAAGACACCATCTGGAAAAATCAAATCAACACTCCCCAGCACCATCAAATAGCTGTTTATGTGGCCTTAGCAATATCAGTGTTATTAGGCATTGCATGGGCTTTCAGACGAACGGTCAGCAAATGGACATCAACACGCCGGGCTCCCGAACTCAGGCAGAACACGGAACAGCTACCACCAAAACCTACCCCACGAAGTTTCGCGTTCGACCTTAGCGAAGGTTGAACACTTGTTCAACGGCCGGGAGAATGTTCAGTCGCAGCAGTATGTAGTCATAAGTATGATATTTAAGACACGACACACATAATATAACAATTCGTCAGTCGCAGCGACATGCATTTATCGTAAATAAAGTATCAATTACCAATATTTTTACGAATTATGCATAGTCTGCTGAGACGAGGAAATGAGCTGGGGCAATGGTCTCAGTTCCTAACGCTAACCCACATTTACAGTAACCGCACACTATTTCTTATACATTATTTCTGTTAGCATAAGCACTTTGTACCTATAAATATTGTTAAGTTTCATTAATAAAGTCAGTAAGAGTTCTAACGCCAACCCGAGAGCTTTTATTCATGCATCAGAGGCTGTCGCTGTGTCTTCAGACCCTCAACCAACCAAACCGTTCCCCTAGAACAATTCATGCACTCACACACTCCAAACCGTCCACCTAGTTCCAAGTGCTAGTTGCGACAACAAACAGGCAAATAGTTTATGCACTATTTGCCAGGCATCTAAGCCTTCTTACACTTAACAACGCTGAACAGTAATGCATTCATAACTATACAAACGCATATCGGCGTTGGCAACAAACGCATATCGGCGTTGGCAACGATTATGTATGCCGTAAATCAAAACATTTATTTTAAATTAAAACTAAAAAAGAAAAGCAACCAATTTAATTCTTTCACGAATAATGAACGGATAATTAAAGGCCAATTCTGGCTAAAAAAGATTTTGGAAATGTGAAAGATTTTTGGTGTTGTCCTGCTAACTTGATATCAACTTAGCAGGGCAACTTTTTGTTTTTAAAAAATATTAATAAAAACTTAAGCAACAAATTTAATTCTTTCTCGAATAATGAACGGATAATTAACGGCAAATTCTGGCTAAAAAACATTTTGGAAATGGGAAGGATTTCTGGTGTTGTCCTGCTAACTTGATATCAACTTAGCAGGGCACATTTAGATTAAAAAAAAAAAATTTAAAAAAAATATTAAAACTTGAGCAACAAATTTAATTCTTTCACAAATAATGAACGGATAATTAACGGCAAATTCTGGGTAAAAAACATTTTGGAAATGTGAAGGATTTCTGGTGTTGTCCTGCTAACTTGATATCAACTTAGCAGGGCAACTTTTTGTTTTTAAAAAATATTAATAAAAACTTAAGCAACCAATTTAATTCTTTCACGAATAATGAACGGATAATTAACGGCAAATTCTGGGTAAAAAACATTTTGGAAATGTGAAGGATTTCTGGTGTTGTCCTGCTAACTTGATATTAACTTAGCAGGGCAACTTTTTGTTTTTAAAAAATATTAACAATAACTTAAGCAACAAATTTAATTCTTTCACGAATAATGAACGGATAATTAACGGCAAATTCTGGGTAAAAAACATTTTAGAAATGTGAAGGATTTCTGGTGTTGTCCTGCTAACTTGATATCAACTTAGCAGGACATTAAAAAATTAAATTAAAAAATTGAACGGCAAATTTTTTTCTTTCACGAATAATTAACGGATAATTAACGGCAAATTATGGTATAATCAAAATTTTGATTTTCCAAAGTTTTCCTGCTAACTTGATGTACATAAAAATGTCAACAAAGCGACACTTTGACGAACAATATTTTTCCTAGAACTCAGATTTCTATAAATACCCCAAGTCTTTTGGCCATTTGTTGATTCCTTCGAATAAAACACTCCCAACGGTCAAGAACAAAAAAAAACTAAATCCAATTTATTATCAAACAACTTTGGCCGCAATCGATGAAGTGTGGAATCGATTTAAGGATAATAATAACAATATTGTATAAAAATGTCATAACCGAGATAATGGCTCAAACTTTAAGCAATTCCCAGGGAAACACAATCGCTGCAACCATACATCAACCTGCAATCAAGCTTATATCAGCATGTCGCCGACAAAAGGATTTCATCAAGCGGGCTCTGAAAAAAATTTCAGAGACCGGAAGGACCATAACAATTAATTTAAAAAAGACCCGGTCAAAGGAGGGTATGACATGAAGTCTTTTCTCCGATGAGAAGAAGATATTAAGAAAGTCAAACACATCAAACAATGAAGATGTCCATTCCGTCCCAGAGTTAGTATCACAAAATTTGATGGGGATCTACCCAAAAGGACATAATCCATTGGTTGATTTAAATGGATGGTCCATGACACCAACATGCTCAGAGTAGGAAAGGCATATTAATCTTAACAAGAAAGGAAGCTAACTTCGGCTCACCGAAGTTTGTATACCCTTGCAGAATTTAAACAAAAAATTTAAACCGAAATTCTGAAATAATAATTAGTTGCCAAATCTCAAATTTAATGGCAATGGTTTGAAACACGGCTAAGCTATGGTTTTTTATTTTCCTGATTGTTCCTACGAAAGCTATAGGATATAGTTGTCCGATTTTCATGAAATTAAAATCGAAATTCGGAAACAATACTAAATTACCAAATATCAAATTTGGTGAAAATTCGTTGAAAACTGACAAAGTTCTAATTATACCCTTGCAGGGTATATTAGTTTCAGTCAAAAGTTTGCAACGCAGTGAAGGAAGCATCTCCGACCCTATAATGTATATATATTCTTGATCAGGATCAACAGCCGAGTCGATCTAGCCGATTTTCATGAAATTAAAACCGAAATTCGGAAATAATACTAAATGGGCAAATATCAAATTTGGTAAAAATTGGTTGAAAACTGACAAAGTTATAATTTTTTTTTTTGAAAATTTTTCGGATCGTTCCTCTGGCAGCTATATGATATAGTCGTCCGATCCGGCCTGTTCCGACATATGTACGAGTGAGAGTATATAGAAGCCTAACTGCAAAGTTTCATTCAGATAGCTTTAAAACTGAGGGACTAGTTTGCGTAGAAACGGACAGAAATTTGATAGTTACCCATATTTTAGTATTCCTGAATTTCGATTTTAATTTCATGAAAATCGGCTGCCTATATCCTATAGCTTCAATATGAACAATCAGGAAAATAAAAGAAACAAGTAAGAAAGCTACAGTCGAGTGAGCTCGACTGTGAGATACCCGCTACCCATACTAACCAGAAATACGTCAGGACGCCAGAAAAAACAGTTAATACAATTTTGAACATAACGGACAAATGCAAATGCAAGTGTAATATAATCACATGCATACAAAAATACATACACATGTATCCATGTGTGTAAAAACGCGTTATTATTGCGTTTAAGCGGCTAATAATTATTACCATTTATTAAAATTGCTTCTCGAATATCTTATAAGATTCTTTTCCGAACACAACCAAGAACGGATAAGAATATTTAGTTGGTCTAATTGGTCAACCAAATGAGGCATGCTGCCAGCAGCCGTTTGTGGCCATACAAAATTATTTCTTTAATAACTTCGACAATTTTTATCTGATCGCAACCAAATTTTCAGGAATCACACAGACTATAGTTCTTAATATATATACCGAAATTCGCGACTCTAGCTTTAAAATTATACGCTTAATACGCTTTTTTATGATTTGCGGGGGCGGAAGTGGGCGTGGTAAAAATTTGAAACAAACTTCATCTGCGTGCAAGCATAAGAAATACTGTCGAAAAAAAATTAGAGCTCTATCTCTTATAGTCTCTGAGATCCAGTGTTTCATACGGACAGACGGACAGACAGACAGACAGACGGACATGGCTAGATCGACTCGGCTGTTGATCCTGATCAAGAATATATATACTTTATAGGGTCGGAAATGCTTCCTTCTACCTGTTACATACATTTCCTGCCGGCACAAAGTTATAATACCCTTCTACCCTATGGGTAGCGGGTATAAAAACCATAACTTTGTCAGTTTTCAACATATTTTCACCAAATTTGATATTTAGCCATATATTATTATTCCTGAATTTTGATTTTAATTTCATGAAAATCGGCTGACTATATCCTATAGCTTCCATAGGAACAATCAGGAAAATAAAAGAAAAATTCACAACTTTGTCAGTTTTCAACATATTTTCACCAAATTTGATAGTTACCCATATTTAAGTATTCCTGAATTTCGATTTTAATTTCATGAAAATCGGCTGACTATACCCTATATATTCCATAGGAACAATCAGGAAAATAAAAGAAAAAACCATAACTTTGTCAGATTTGAACATATTTTCACCAAATTTGATATTTAGCCATATTTTAGTATTTCTGAATTTTGATTTTAATTTCATGACAATCAGGAACAATCAGGAAAAAAAAACCATAGCTTAGCCGTGTTTCAAACCATTGCCATCAATTTTGAGATTTGGCAACAAATTATTATTTCAGAATTTCATTTTTAATTTTTTGTTTAAACTCTGCAAGGGTATACAAACTTCGGTGAGCCGAAGTTAGCTTCCTTTCTTGTTTTAAAATAGTATTCTAATTTTTAAATGTGATGTTATGCATTTAATTTTTTTACCTATAAGTCGGAGTTCGCAATGTTTTTATTATGGATCGTGCGCTATCGACAAGGACTCTCCGGCTCATCTCTTTTAGAAGCTCATGAACAGCTAAATTCATGGAATGTGCGGCACATCTGACCGAAAGTAAAGAGTGAACGCGAACATCTTTTAAAAGGTCGTCATCGTCAAACTCGTTAACAATTTAAGAATTAAATTCCTTGTTCAAAAATTCTATAGCTTTAATGACATTCTTGCCATTGCACAGTGGTTGCGCTTGTACGGAGCCGCGGCCATAAATACTTCCCGTTGAGATATTGGTGTGAAATTTCCCCCAAAAATCTAAAAATATGTTTTAAACATATACTAAACAAGAAAGGATTTTCATGAAATTAAAATCAAAATTCAGGAATACTAAAATATGGGTAACTATCAAATTTGGTGAAAATATGTTGAAAACTGACAAAGTTATGAATTTTTCTTTTATTTTCCTGATTGTTCCTATGGAAGCTATAGGATATACTCAGCCGATTTTCATGAAATTAAAACCGAAATTCGGAAATAATACTAAATGGGCAAATATCAAATTTGGTGAAAACTGGTTGAAAACTGACAAAGTTATAATTTTTTTTCGTAGATTTTTCCGATTGTTCCTATGGCAGCTATATGATATAGTCGTCCGATCCGGCCCGTTCCGACATATGTACGAGTGAGAGTATATAGAAGCCTAACTGCAAAGTTTCATTCAGATAGCTTTAAAACTGAGGGACTAGTTTGCGTAGAAACGGACAGACGGACAGACGGACATGGCTAGATCGACTCGGCTGTTGATCCTGATCAAGAATATATATACTTTATAGGGTCGGAGATGCCTCCTTCACTGCGTTGCAAACTTTTGACTGAAACTAATATACCCTGCAAGGGTATAAAAAATTGGCTCCATTGGACGACTATATCCTATAGCTCCCATATTACCGTAGTAAGGCTTAAGGTGCGCAAAAATACTTCCAGTAGAGTTGAAGCGCTAAAGACAGAGGAATTGCACTTTTAAAAGAGTATACATAAGATAATTTAAATATAGTACATGTCGTTGATGCCAATGATAACATTTTAGCGCTTCAACCTTTGCGCACCTTAAGCGTTACTAATTTTTTAGAATACAAATTTAATTATAATTTGTATTTTTAAATTATTTTATAAAAATTGAAAAATATTTCTTAATCCTAATTATTATTATAATAATAAAAAGTTAGAATTATATTTCAATTTTAAAATATAAATCGGAAATAAAAGTTTATCGTGTTTTCGGATTCACCGTTAAAAAATGGTATGTGCGTCTTTTTCCCACTCCCCGCAAAGGCTTTTTTGTGCTTCAATTTTTTTGAACTCATAATTCTTATTTGCCGTCGCTGCTAGCAATAATATAGAACGATGTTTTTTTAGGAACAAGGATCTGGTTGCAAGATGGTTTACATAGAGTAGACTATTTTGAACAGATTAAATGAATACTACATGAAGACATGCAGAAGTATACATATTCTTTATCAGCATTAAAAGCCGAGTCGATCTACTTAGTTCCGTCTGGCCGTCCATTTAAACCACCATCTGTCAGATTAAAGAATGAAATGATGAAATAAAATGAAAAAAATCTTTGCAGATAGTCTTCTACATACTGTCACTCGTACCTAAGTTCGAACGGGCCGAGTTAAACGACTATATTATATAGCTGCCATTGAAACGATTGACATATTTGTATTGTAAAAATTAATTTTTTCTGCGTAAGTTTGCGAACATATTTGTACGCATAATATTTTAGTCAAGTGTATATGATATAGTTTTCGATAGTATTATATGTCCTGATGTCACCATTTGTAATAAAGGGGCAGACCAACCTTCATTTTTCCAAGCACGGAAGACTTTCACGGATTTCTAGGAATTTTAAGATATAACCCTTCAAATAGAGAAAAGCGAATACAAGGTAGGAAACTGAACACAGAACTCTTTTTCAAACCACAGGTACATATTCTTTGAAATCCAGATGCCGACGCGCGAGACGACACCGAAACGGAACCCTCGCAACACAAAATGGATCAAATTTGCAAAAATTGTACAGACAAAGACAAAAAACACTAGGATCAAGGTTAGATCCAGCCCACACAAAATCGATAAAGATGTTGAGGACCTCACAAATATTCTCATCAACGCGCACTTGGAGTCATGCAGACTTATGTACTTTAAGAAAAAGCACCCACAGTGGTAGAGCAAAGAGCTAAGTGAGCTCAGACGAAAGGTCAGGAAAACATTTAATAACAGCTATGCAACCAAAGACTGGGGACCGTACAAGGAAATACATAAAGAGTACAAAAAAGGTATATACGCAGCCAAGAAAGAATCTTGGAGCCACTACTGCGAATCGCTAGACGGAATAAAAAACACGGCTAGGTTGAGCAAAATACTAGCAAGAGGGCAAGCAAGCCCTACACTGATAGAAAAAATCAAGAATTTTGGTCATAAAATTGAGAATTTTCGGTCGTGATAGTAGCGTTAGAATGTTTCGATCTTGTTTTGAGATTATTGTTCATTAGATCAAGAATTTTTACATTCTAAATTCAAGACTTTTTAAATCTTATTTAAAACGGTAAGAGAGTTTAAAATAAGAATATTAAACGTTGAATTGTGAAAAAAAAAAATCTTAAAACATTACCAATTCAAAAAAAAAAAAAACAACATTTTTTTAAAGCATTTTGATTTATTTTTTTATTTATATATTTTCAATTGAATTTATTTTAATTTTTATCTCCATATTTTTTGCTGGACTGGGTGGGGTTCGAGAACCTGGGACTCTGTGTCTCTCAGACCAGGCGCTTACACAACGCGCCAAGTAGCTAACCTGGAATAGGACGCCGATGTGTACATATATACTCCCTCTGTACTCCCTCTGTACTCCCTCTGTAATCCCTCTGTAAAACTAAGAATGCAAAAATCTTAATTTAAGACATTTTTTTCTTGATATTAATCTTTTTTTGGTATTGTTTTACGAATATTTCTAATTGTTTTGAGAACATTTTGTATTCTTTTAAGCTTTTTTTTTTAAGAATGTGAAAAATCTTAAATCTAGGTTCTTTTGGGCTTGATTAAACCATAAAAAAACTTATTTATAGAATTTTCGTACTTATATTAAGAATAAACTTTACGAATGTACAAAATCTTAAAAGACGACTTTTTTTTTCTATCAGTGTACACTTATAAACAGACCTGACGGCACAGGAACGCGTCAGTCGAAGAATTACTAGATATCCTACTGGACACCCACTACCCGGGAAATCTAAGAATAGAACCCACAGTAACGGATACCCTAAGGGCATTCCAACAGCCATAAGTCGAAGACATCGCCACAAGGGAAAGAATCTACTGGGCAATAGACTCATTCGATAAATACAAGAGTCCAAGGCTGCAAACGACGAAAGAGTACATATGGAATTGGTTGCAAGCAATCTTCCAAGAATGTTTACAAGTCGCGCAAATACCGCTTCCATGGAAGGAAGCTTGATTAGCTTTCATACCCAAGCCAGGAAGAAAAGGGCACATCCAAGCCAAGGATTACAGGCCGATGAAAACATTTGAACGGATACTCGATATCCACATCAGAGGTAAAACGGAGAAAACCTTTCGAAGCACAGCATGCGTACAGGAAAGGCAAATCCACAGAACACGCAGTAGTGCGATATATAGAAAAAGCTCTGCTATTCAAAAACTACACTTTGGCCACCTTCTTAGGCATAGAAGGCGCGTTTAACAACGTAAACGCGGACTCCATCCTGAGTTCCCACAAAAAAAAAAAAAATGAAAGTACTCAATAGCGAAGGAGTGAAAGTGGTAGCATATTCAGATGACGTAGTCCTATTAACTACAGACCATTCCCAGACGTCATCAGCGATCTGATGACAAGGCCACTAACTAAACAAAACTCATGGGCAAAAGCTTGCGGACTAGGCATTGACCCGATCAAAACGGACCTATGCTCTTTACGAAAAGAACAAAGATCCCTTTGTTCACATGGGAAAACATCATCAGCGAACGAGTTAAGAAAGCGAGTATAGCATTCCACTTACGCAGAAAGAGGTTTGGAAAAAACGGGGCCATACACCCCAATATCATAATATGGCTATAAACAGTGGTGGTGAGACCCATACTCACATACGGAGCACTAGCACAATAGACAGAAACTCACCACGATTCAGAAATCGGCATTCGCAGGTGCCACAAGAGCATTAAAATAATGCACCGCGGCAGCGCTGAATGCAGTGTACAGCAAGCGCGGTACCACTGAAATCAAGCCAAAGCTACCATACTGGGTACTGTACATGGACAGCTGGGGAGCAGAAGATCAAGACCTCAAGAATATCAAAGTGAGGAGATACTCGGAAAGCCAAGCGGGCATAAAATTTCTCGCAACAGCAAGGACAACATTCTAGTGCAAAGAGACGCTTAATAGACTCTCTAAAGAAAATACGGTACAACTAGTATGGGTACCGGGACACAACGATATTGCAGGAAACGAGAAAGCTGACGAGCAGGCCAGCCAAGGGTCAGAGGAAAGCTCAAATACATCAGATATCCAAATCTCCCTGAACTCAGTACAGACGGAAGTCCTCGACTATTTCAAATTGCCCTCAAAGAACGGTCGACGATGACTGAGCACAGAAGATGAAAGCTATGCTGGCCAGAACTCAATAGGAGACGGACAGCAGGGCTGATCTCCAAAAGCGAAAATTACATTTGCAGAATAACAGCAACCCTCAGTGGGCATTGTCCAATATGCACCCATGCCTGTAAGATAGGCATGTTGCAGAAGCTGCAAAAAACACACCGAGAGGGAGACACCGGAGCACCTACTGTGTCACTGCCCGGCATTCAACCAACTTAGAGCCCGCCACTTTGGATCTCACCAGCTCGGGTCGCTAAGGGAGGTGGGGCGGAAATCAGTGACTGCATGGAACATGGAAATTGAGTTGTCCTAGCAGGTAGAGGCTCTCCACATCTCCGTGAATTAGGATACGTAAAAAGAATACACCAAGCATCGTTCTACGGTTAGATAGGAGAAATTAATATTAATTAATATATAATTTAAATATATTAATTTAAATAACAGACACCACGTTCAAACTATCCCTAAACTGCAAGCATAGTTTAACGTCATCAGCGTACAAAAACATTCTGGAATCGGTTAAAGCAAGCGGCCGGTTTTTAATTAACAATATAAATAGGAGCGGACCAATGTTGATACCTTGATGTAATATTAAGCCAGTTAATAAAAACGTTTTTAACAAAATCTCTTCTGTTCTGTAGATATGTTCTGCAAATATACTGGATAAAGACGTTGAAGCTCCAGACTAAGAGAACTTTTGTTAAAGATAGGACTGAGATTAAGTTCGAACTGGGCATAACAAAAGAGTATGTCTGGTTTAAACTGGTTGGACAAAATATGTAGTTTTGGAAAACTCAGCATAATTATCGGCGATAACCTTATCAAAGTTTAATATAGTATTACTAGAGGACCCGGCGAACTTCGTCTCTTCCCTAATTGATTTTTTGATAACCTAAAGTGATAATAAAACACATATTTTTGTTAGGTTTATTCGTTGAAAAACTGGCCGTTTTTCAATATTTTTTTGTGGCGAAACGGCTAAAGTTAGCGTAAAAATTTAAACACAATAAAGTAACACAATATTTCGACTATTTTATTAGTATTTTTTTGTTAAGAAACAATTAGAGAATTAAGAGCTATTAAGAATTTCCTAAGCCGCCATCGAGAAAAGGTGGTTTGTGGTGAATATCCTTACAGCCTACAGGATCACCTAAATTTCATTACTTAAGGGATATTTGTCCCGAGGTAACCACGAAGCGTTTTTTTTTTAATTCTTTTCCTGATTTGTTATGCCATTTTGAAGCAAAAAATCAGATTTTTTACTAAAAAAAAGGAATACATTAAAAAAAAAATACAACAAAAAATATTAAAAAAAGGGCCTCGTGGTTACCTGTAGAATTAGGTAAACTATGTTTGTGCAAAATTTCAAATCGATCGGATCAGTAGATTTTCTGTAATCGTGTTTACCGATTTGGAAAATGATACTTTTCAGGAGAGCGCTTCAAAGTTTTGCGAGCACATGCAGTGCACACTAAGCGACCTCCATTAAATTGACTATAACTTTGTTAATTTTAATTTGATCGATTTGAAACTTTTACACAATTTTTTTTACATCTTGTGCAATTATAATAAAAAGTAAAAAAAAATTGGAAAACAAAATTACAAACCTTACCGCCCCCTTAAGTTCTATTGGAGTAGGAGTAAAAGGGATTCATAGATATGTTTTCTGCTCTAAATTTATCATTTAAAATGCTGGCTTTAATAACGTTGGTGTAGGAATAAGTCGGAAGTTAATGCTCTGCTTACCTTTTGGCGTTGTTGGTAATTTATTATGCGTCTATTATCTATGAAACGTCTTGATTGTGTTTTTGCTAATCGTCTTAAGTTATTACGTTCTGATCGTACATCGTCTTTTTATGATTGGCACAATATAGCCATGTTATTACGAACATTACGACGCATTTCCGCGAAAGTATCGTATGTCGCTTTTTTTTTCCAAATTGAGATTTTAATGCAAAGAGATTAAGTTAAAAAAAACTTCTCCTGTAAAATTAGATTTTTCTAATCTAATTTAATCACCACATCGCCTACTATTGTTTGAAAATAGACAAATACACTATTTCTTCATGGACAGTGATATTCGTGTCACTTAACGTAAGTAAACGTTAGTGAAGGAAATAATATGGGTTGTATTTTTTGTGTTAACAAAGTTATAAAACTGTTTTCGTGGATGTTTAGGTGAGGGGCCGTTTTGCCGCCGCTCATCTGAACTTAAGAGCGCATCCGCTTTCGGCCCTCTATGCACAATCTTGCACTCTCTCTCTCGGGTCCAAATGCAGCGGTCGGCCGTCGTTGATCGTCCGCTCTGGCTGTAGCGGCTTTTTCTTATGTTAAGCTAGTTTACCAGTTCCATGTATGTGCCTTTTGTATGTGTTCTTTTGTGCCTTCTCCACCGTTCTGGAATCTTTTGCGGCAGCATCGCAGAATCCTCGCCGTTTTCGGCCTCTCCGTTATTCGCTATTCCGCTATTCGCTTCCCAACGGTCGAGGCATATGTGCATCCATATACATACATACATACAAACATACATATTTTTTGGTGCAATTAATCCGCAAAAAATTGAACAAGTGAATAGTGAAATTGTGTGGTGACAAAAAGAAAGCATAATTAATATTGGCCAGCCGGTGTAAATTAGTTCCGGAAATTTCCAAATTCACCGAACAGTCTGCCGCTGTCGTAATATTTTTTTTCCCAATCAGTGTCATTTTTTACACCACATAACTTTTCTGTTCCCCCAGTTATACAGTCCACTTATCAACGCTCCACTGTACCAACATATGCCCCAAATGCCCTTACATATATCCGTACTTGCATGCATGTCCATATATTTCCATACATTTTCTGCCTCCAATTTTAGGAAATACATAACTGATAAAATTAAATTAAAATAAAATTTTTAAAAAAACCAACAATTATAAAACGCCATTTCACTACAAATCCGTGATTGTGTCGCTTAAATTCTCAACTTAGCCGCCTCAGAAGCCGTGTTGTGTTTTTGGTGCTGTTTTTTTCCTTTCCGACGGCATACCCGACGGCATAAATTCCAAAAAATTAATTAATTATAAATTTATATATTTATAATTAAAACTACTACAATTTATTTAATTATTATTTTCCGTTCGAGCGAAAGGCCAGTTTTTTTTAAATTTACCTTTCCGGCCACTTAATAATTAAAGTCGAAAATGATTAATAATTTAATTATCAACCTTCTGTCCGAATAGAGCCGCGATTATAATTCCACCTTTCCGGCTTCATGATTAAATCCAATTAATTGAAGATTAAGGTTTCAACTCAACCTTTTCGGCTCCATAAAGTAATTCCGCCAACGAGTAATTAAAAATTTTATTTTTTATTAATTATTTAATTATTAACTTTTCGTCCGAACTAATGCCGAGGTTTCAACTCCACCCTTCCGGCTCCATAATAATTAAATCCGACAATTAGTCAAAAATTAATTATTATTAATTATTTATTTTTTGTTTAATCCAAGCCAAGGTCAAGTTCACCTTTCCGGCGCCGCATCAATTCATTTCGAAAATAGTTAAGAATTCAATATCAACGTACGAGCCACATTTATATAAATACAAATATATAGGTCGTCATCAATTCTTTTCCGAACGAGCACGAATTTTCCGGTACTTGTCCATTTTCCGTGCCTCCCGCGCTGCTTCTACTCCGCATCAGGCAACTTCCGCCTATAATCTCAACAAACCTCGTCTCTTTTTGTGTTTTTTTTTGTTCCTGAAGCTTTTTCCACATTCGATTTGTGCCTCACACGACTTTCCTTTCGACAGCGGGGCCGCTAGTTCCCACTAGTTCCTTGTAATCGCATTTCATCCGCGATAAAACCGTTCTCATCACATTAGTGTGACCGGCTACCGCTTCAAACGAGGCACCTATTGCGCAAGTCAGTTGACAAGCGCTGACCAGCGAATTAGATTCTGAGAATGCCCACGGGAGACGACAAAAAGCCGCGTCCGATCCCAGCCATCCGTTTGGACAGATCTCAATCCACATCTCCGCGGATGCCTCTTTTGAAGCCTAAGGCAACCAGTGCCATTCCAAGGGCAAAAAGTGACGAATCCGTCAATACAATCCCCGGTCCTTCAGAGAGGCAGACTCGCTCCGTTGCGAAAATGGCTCAAAGTGCGGTCGAAATGGCGCTGAAAAAGTTAATCGCCACTACAGATCGAATTAGCCAATTTGAGGCCAACATAAATACTCCGGGCTCCCCAGAAACGGAAATAGGCTCCCAATACATGTGCGAAGTCCATCGGGACCAAATTCAGGCACTGTGGGAGAACGTGGAGAAGAGCTATGAGAGCTGCTCCGATTTGCTAGCCGTGTCCGACGACAACGCGGCCACCTCGACAGTGCTGGAATCGAAGTACAGCTACTGTTACTCTGTCAATTCGAGGTGTATTGCCCAGCTTCGGGAGAAAATTGCCTCCCAATCCACTCAGGCTTCCGTCAATGTCCACACGCCCGCGTCTACAGGCTGCCGGTTACCTCCAGTGGATACCGAGATCTTTGTGGGTGATTATCTTCGGTGGCCCACCTTCAGAGACTTGTTTACGGACATTTACATCCAAAACTGACGGCTCACCCCGGTAGAGAAGTTGTTCTACTTGCTGTCCAAAACAAGTGGTGACGCACACGCCATTGTTTCGAAGGCTCTGCTTACCCATGAGGGGTTTGTCGCAGCATGGCAAAGCCTCACAGACCGCTTTGAGAACCGACGGCTATTGGTCAATAGCCAGTTGAAGATCCTTTTCAACATCCAGGCTATTTCTTAAGAGTCCGGGGTCGCGCTGAAGGAGCTGCAAGCCACCATTCAGAGTTGTCTGACAGCCCTAGAAATATCCTCCATCAATGTTGAGGCTTGGGACTGTCTCCTGGTCTTTATGATTTCCTCAAAGCTCCCCAAAGTTACACTTTCTATGTGGGAGCAATCCTTACATAATAAGGCCAAAATTCTAACATGGAAGGAATTAGATAATTTCCTGACAGAGCGCCATCGCACTCTGGAGGCCATCGATGACGTTAGGCCTAGGGGCTCCGGGCAATTTCCGCCAAGGTCGCGACTTCCTACTGCCCCTGCTCGAAGGCTCAATTCATACGAGACTCGAGTGGTTCCGGGCCAAGAGGGCTGCGATTCTGTTTGAGGGAGAACCACCCCATTCGCTTATGTCCACGTTTCCTAGAAATTGACGTAAATGGGCGCTCTGACTACATTAAGAGGAAGCAGTTATGTTTAAACTGTTTTGCCCGAGGGCACCAGCAGCGAGACTGCACGAGCGCCCATACCTGCTTCACATGCCACAGCCGACACCACACCCTCCTGCACCGCGGCAATCCGTTCGCTATCGCTTCAAGTCCGCCTACGCCAGCAAGGGCACGGCCCTTATCAACGTGTGCCATTTGGGGTGCAGCTTCCAGGCACGAGCACTGATAGACTCAGGGTCCGAAGCGACTTTTATAACGGAACGACTGTTCAACCTTGTCAAGCTTCCCTTCAAGACGATTCAAGCCCAAGTTTCCGGCCTTAATCAGACCATTTCCGCGCAGTCTACTAAATTACTACTAAATTTCTCCATTCGGTCGCCGTCTAGACCCGGGCTACAACTAGAGACTGCGGCTTACGTTCTTCCGCAGTTGGCAGGAAATCTGCCATCATATCCGATTCCGCGAGATCGTCTCAAGGGGCTGCCCGACATTCCCCTGGCGGACCCCAACTTCTTTGAGAGCTCCCAAGTCGATGTGTTAATAGGAGCTGACATTACTATCTTCCACATCATGCCGTCTTCAAGCCCGAAAGCAGGACCACCAAGGTGCGGGTGGTCTTCAATGCTTCCAGCGCGTCCGCAAACGGGACCAGTCTGAACGACATTCTTTACGCGGGCCCGGTCTTACAATCCGACCTGACGATTCAAATCCTAATCCGTGTCCTGCAAAAGCTCGCTGACGACGAAGAGTCGAAGTATCCACAGGCAAGCCAAATTATCCGGCATTTTATGTACGTTGATGACGTTCTCGCGGGGGCAGACTCCAAAGCCGAAGCCCAAGTTGCAATTCGGGAGCTAAAGGGGGCCCTAGAGTCGGCAGGGTTTCCACTTAGGAAATGGACGTCATATAGAAAGGCGATCCTGACCTCCTTCGTGCTGATTCCCTCGACATCGATGCAGAGAGCAGAGAGTCCGGGCGAAAATGTTCATTCAGGACATTTGGCTTCTGGATCTAGGGTGGGACGACGCACTCCCTCAAGATTTCTGTTAGCGATGGGTTGACTTCCTGAAGAATTACTTCGTGCTCGATCAGATTCGTTCCCCGATGGGTTGCGTTCCGACCACACCTAAAGGTTGAGCACCACGGGTTCTGCGACGCTTCACAGAAGGCGTACGGCGCCGCAATTTACGTCTGTATCGAGGTTGGGCCTACTGTAATAGGGTACCTGCTGACTGCAAAGACTCGAGTGGCCCCAGTTAAAATGGTGTAGCTCCCTCGGCTAGAGCTGTGCGGTGCCTTGTTGTTGTCTGAGGTGGCCACCGCCGTTTTTCCAAAGATGCCAGGTGCCGCGTCTGCCCTATACTGTTGGACGGACTCGACTATTGTCCTCGGGTGGCTGCAGAAGCCAGCGTGTCAGTGGACAACAGTTCACCGACGTGCAGAAATGGTCACATGTCCGCTCCGAGCAGAACCCTGCGGATCTCGCTAGCCGGGGCGTAGCTCTCCAAGATCTTGCGGATAACCAGTTGTGGTGGCACGGTCCTGACTGGCCGCAAAGGCCTCGCACCAATTGGCCCACTCAAGGCAATGATGCCCCCGTGACTGAACTCGAGAAGCGAGCAGTCAAGGTCCATGTTGTGAAGAAAGATTTTCTTGAACGTTTTTCCACACTCGACAAGGCATTACGAGTCCTTGCCTATGTTTATCATCCTGCGCGCGCGGAAGATTGGATCTCCTTTCGAAGAGCACCTGACAGCTAATGAGATTACGTCGGCTGAACGTCTTCTAGTTTCCGTCACTCAGCGCAGGCACATCGCCTCTGAGATGGGCTGCTTAAGCGGAAAGCATCCAGTATCAGCATCCAGTCCGATTCAAAATCTGAACCCCTTCATGGATTCGCAAGGCCTTATGAGAGCTTGCGGCCGGGTCACGTCCTCTGAACTTCTCCAATATGATGAACGGCATCCTATAATCCTTCCGTACGACTGACATCTGCCTCGACTCACGCTGCACGGTGGCAATCAGCTGATGATCCGTCTGATCCGGGCCCAATTCTGGATTCCAAGGGTGAGGAATTTGGTCAAGTCCGTCGTCTATTCTTGTAAAGTATGTGTTATCCATAAGAAGAAGTGGCAGACGCAACTCATGGGAGAGCTACCGAAGGAACGGACGTCCCTCTTGCGCCCATTCACGTACACAGGTGTGGATTATGCCGGTCTTTTCGAGATAAAAAACTATACGGGGCGAGCCTGCCTCATCACAAAGGGGTATGAGTTGGTGTTTGTGTGCTTCTCCACTATGGCCATCCATTTAGAGTCTACGTCGGACCTTACGACCGAGAAATTTCTGGCTGCTTTCGTTCGGTTCGTGTCCCTGAGAGGGTGCCCCCGTCAAGCGCAGTCGGACAACGGGAAGACCTTTGTGGGGGCAGCTGCCCTACTATCTCGCAATTTTCTCCAGAGTCTAAAAGGGGCTGTGACCGGTGCCTATAGTCACCAGCAGCTTCTCTTGCATTTCAATCCTCCGGGAGCCCCCCACATGGAATGCCTGTGGGAGGCAGGCGTCAAGAGCTTCTAGACCTTGTGCTACAAGTCCACCGCCACGCGGAAATACACCTTTGAGGAGCTGGCTACTCTCCTAGCGAGGATAGAGGCGTGCCTGAATTCGCGGCCGCTCGCGCCAATGTCCGAAGACCCTGCTGATCTGTTGGCTCTTACACCCGGGCACTTTCTTGTGGGAGGTTCACTTCTCGCCACGGTTGAACCCGAGTTAAAGGCGGATACCACGTCCACTATTAACCGCTGGCAGCACCTGAAGGCTCTTCAGCAGCAATTTCGGCTGCGATGGAAGGAAGAGTACCTCAAGGACCTCAGTGCTGAGGAGCGGCTCCGGGCGGTTCTCGTGAACCGGTATTGCTCCAGCTGCCTGGCCCACGAGCACGACGGATCGTGTCGGCGTGGAGACTTCTGTAGAACGTGTGGTCAGGATCACCACTCACTGCTGAACCTCGTGGAGAAGCCGCGGGCTCGGCGCCAGCCACGGCAAGAGGAGCACCGGTCACGGAGCGCGCGAGACAGTACACAGAGTGTCTCAGCTGGCGCTCGGCCGTCGTCCGCCAACTCCCGGCCCGGTTCGGTTGCTTCTCGGCCTTCGTCCGCCACTTTCCGGCACTCACAAGCCGATCCACGGCCATCGACTTCCCGGCGCTTGTCAGCAACTCCGTCCACCGCTCGTCCGCCTGCGTCATCCGCGCCAAGGCAATTTTTCGCCTTTCGTCAAGGGCTCCGCAGGACGCGGCCGCTGCGCCCACCCTATCGTCGCTGCTGAAGCGGAACAGCGTCAACGTGTTGCCGACTGCGCTAGTGCGCATTGACACCGGGACCCGGGTCTTCGACACGGGGGCCCCCATCGACCCGTGTAAGCCCTCAAACTGCATCGACGCATCGCTAGCGCCGTGTTTCCGTCTGCCCACTACCAGCGTGGGGAACGACCAAGTTAGTTCGGCCACCGTGGGTTCCAAAACCGATGATAGCGTTCGGCTGGAGGTCGTTTTCAAAATCGAGCCTCACGTGCGCGTTCGTACGCTGCACAGTCGCGCCTTTTTTCATTTTGGGTTGTTAAAATCATAACTTTTGAACCAAATAAGATAATCCAATAATTTAAACGGCATTTGACAGTGAATTGATGTAAAATGTATATATCAAGTGGACAATGTGCCACGCCCACCCACTCGCCCATTTATTTATTTATTTTTTTTTTTATTATTTCTTTTTTTTCGCGCGGGGTCCCACCCGCCCAACCGACCGAGGGGCGCAGCCGTGTGACGTACGGCACGAACGCGTTCTGGATAGACGCGAGAGAAGAAATAATAGAATAGGACGAGGAAAAAATTAGGATACACTACGAGCAAGTTCTACAAATAGTACAGTTTTAAGTTTTTGAAGGCTTTCAATGCCTTCAATACTACTAAAAAGGCGATTATAATCAGTACATAAAACCCTTAGGGGGTTAATGTACTTCAAACTCTCGCCTACAATGGTTAACTACTAAAGGAATAAAGGTTCTGGATGAAAGACGGGGAACATGGAAATTGAGCTGGCCTAGCAAGTAGGGGCTCTCCACTTCCCCGTTAATAAGTTTATGTAGAAAGACGACGCCAAGCATCGTCCTACGGTTACCTAAAGAAGGTAAATTAATTAGGAGAAGTCTACTAGAGTAAGACGGTAATCTGAGGTTGGCATCCCAGGGTAGGCCACGGAGGGCGAAAAGCAAAAAGTTTTTTTGGACAGATTCGATGCGGCTGCTATGGACTCCGAATTGAGGACTCCAGACGCACGAACCATTCGCTAATATTGGGAGAACTAACGAAGTAAAGAGAGTCTTCGTTACATAAGGAGAATCGAATTCCTTCGACCACCTTTTAATGAATCCAAGCATGCCTCTGGCTTTGTTAACCATACAGGAAATATGTTTTGAGAACGAAAGTTTAGGATATAGGCGGACACCCAGATCATCGACAATAGTAATTCTTTCCAAAGATCAATCGTTAAGCATATAAGTGGCAAGCTGGGGAGTGACGCTTGAAAATGTCATCAGTTTGCGTTTAGAGATGTTGAGATGTAAATCGTTAGCATGACATTATCCTTGGAAGTTGTCGAGATCCGATTGAAGGTCTGATTGGCATGAACTGTCCCTATACTGCAAGCAAAGTTTAACGTCATCAGCGTACATGAGTACTCTGGATTTGGTTAGAATCTGCAGCAAATCATTGATAAACAATGTAAATAGCAGTGGTCCAAGGTGGCTATCCTGTGGGACGCCATATGAGACACTGATGCTATTGGATGGAACGTTTCTGAACAGTCACTTAGATAAATCGAAATCTTCTTAAGAAGATCACTAGGAAACCCCATTGAATCAAGTTTCCTAACCAGGTGAAGATGATTAACGAGTCGAAAGCTTTACTTAAGTTCGTGTAAATAACATTGGTTTGGAAGTTTTGTTGGAAGCCCCTAATAATGAAAGAGGTAAACTCAAGAAGATTTGTTATGGTTGATCTACGCCTCATAAAACCATGCTGACATGGAGAGATGACGGATCTGCATGAATGTTGCAAGTGAGGAGTGATTACATTCTCGAAAAGTTTGGGGATTGCCGATAACTTAGAGATACCCCTATAGTTACTGGCTTCCGATTTGCTACCTTTTTTGTGGAGAGGAATAACAAATGATTCCCTCCAAATAAGGGGAAATTCTGAGGATTCTGAAGATAAGGTAAACAATTTTAGAAGGGGGTTACACAGCGCCTCGGAGCAATACCTAAGCACATAGCCTGGTATTCCATCGGGACCTGGCAAATATACTGGCTTAACTCGTTGAAGATCATGAATAAGTGAGCTTTCGTTTAAAATAGTACTGAAGATTAAGTACGAACTGGGTATAGCTTGAGAAAATGTATGATCTGAACATGTTGAGGAAGAATATGTAGTTTTAAAAAACTCAGCGAAGAGATTGGCTATTGCTTGATCAGAATTTACTGTAGTATTCATAAATGACAACGAGGAAGGATATACATCGGGCTTACTGTTTTAAGCACTGTAAAGCTAGATCGAGCACTAAGATAAGATAAGAAAGCCTAGATTATACGTTTTTTAAACGTGTCATCTCTTTATTAACCCAAAGTGGTTTATTAGAGACCGAAGGATAGGCTTCAGAAACATAAGGAGAAAAATGAGTTCATGGCACTATAAAAGATATCAACGGCCTGCAGGATCGGAGACAAAGCATAGGTCCAGTAAGTGTTTTAAAGAATTAAATGCATGGTTAACTTGAGATAAAGGTGTTTCAAATAAGTTGGCTCTTCCGAAGATAAGATGTAAGATGTAAGAGGAGGAATTGTATGGAATTGTGAAGGAATTGTAAATGCAACTACCTGTAAGAGATAGCTTTACGCAGATAAATTCGATGTCCAAAAAGTCATTAGATACCACTCGTTCCGAGATGAGGCAGGAGTCAACGGCAATTAAAACTCCGCCACCACGCTGGAGAAGACGGTCTAATCTGTAAATTGTGTACTTACTTGGAAGAATTTCGGAGCAGAAGATCTCCGGCTTCAACCAGGTTTCAGTAAATACAAGCACATGGAATGCAAAGGAAACAATATCTGAATACAATTTGGAGAGCTTACTGCGTAAGCCCCTAGTATTCTGATAGAAAAGTTGTAAGGAAGAGGTTAGTTTTTTGGGACAGAAGGTACATCGGTGGACACTGAGGATTGTGACGACCTGGGCAGTTGTACTCCCGCAGGCCGTGTTCTCTTATTTCGAGCCTCGTACTCCTTGACTATAACGTACTCGGGCAGAAGTCGCCCGAGCAAATTGTGTCAAAGAGTTGGGATATTACCGGCTTCGGTTATACCTTGTATATAGGCTAAAACATCTTCCGATGCGAGATCAGGGGCACAACAAATATTGTTTTCGAAGGTGGGACTGCTGTAAGGGACTTACGTAACGAATTGTTACCAACCACTGCCGGTATTCCACGCATTGTTGGACCCTGGGTAGCTTTTTCTACGATGATTTGCGGAGCCAAAGATTTGGGCTCCGCAACGGACACAGCAGACGACGCGGAAATTACTGGCTGAGCGGCTGCCGATACCCCAGCGTCTGATTCGGTTACCGAATCTTTCCTCGTTCCTGATCTCAGCACCATAGGAGCGGGGACCAGGAGCTGAGACGCAGGAAAGTGGCAGGAAATCGGTTGCTGTGTCTCACGCAGTTGCAGCCGACCAGCAGCAGATTTTTTGCGTTTCGGCGACATTTAATAGCTTCATACTATTAAATTGAGCGTCAAGCGCGGAGAACAGGTCATTCGCCTTGCGAAAAGTGGCCATGATCTCAGAAAATCCACTCCTGGTCTGACGCATGAAGGATGATATCTCCTGCTCAACCGGTCGACAGGCCTCACAACAATAACGCAGGCCCTTTTTGCTGGACACTGCGTCAACTATGGGACCTGTCATCTCGATGCACTTAGCGTGCACTATTGCCTCGCAAAGCCAACAATGGAAACTGGGCTGGTCTGCCCAAATATTTTTTTGGCAGTTCTTTATGTCGCAGACAATATTATGAGACATTTTCACAGACCCTAGAATCACTGTGCACACTATCAGTACCTATCAGTACAAAAAAAACAAAGAGATAAACAGAGAACAGAAAGAGCGCAAGGGTTAGAGTATGAGCAGCAGAAATCCCAAGAGCGATGAGAGCTATGAACCACTTATATGCAGCTAACAGCAACCGACAACTCAAGCGGGAGAGAGAAAACTAAAACGGGATAAAGAAGAAAGAGGAAAAAGATAACCGTCTTAGCACAAAACTAAAAAGTGACTATTAATACAAATTAATTACACAGAAAAGTGCATGCACGCGCGTTAGTGAAACGGTATAGGTGATAAATTTGAATAAAACCCTGGTGGTTTGAAGTTAAATTAACACAAAAGTCGAAGCGCAAAACAAAAACACGACCGTCCGCTACGAAGAGAAAGAATATTATCATAGGGTATCAAAGTGAAAAAATCAAATTTCCTCAAAGAAAACGATTTAAAAAAAAGAAGGGTTTTAATTTTTTAGCTTTATTTTGATTGATGTGCTCAAATAAAAATATTTTGAAAAATCTTAACAAATATTTAACAATTTTTTTTTTTAAATTTCGATTTTTTTATTTTTTCTAATAGCTAACTAATAGCTCAAGCGTTTCTGGACTATAAACATTTGATTCCTCAACCTTTCGCGTCTTTAAATTATTCAAAACAAAAAAATTAACGATTTTAACGCTGCAAATGCCTTGCGCGCTACGGGTACCCCCGAAGCGTTTTCACCCATATTTCACGTTTTTTGACCCTGAGTTTTTTCACTAAATTTGCTCCCAAAGGTGGAGTCGCAGCTCAACGCAGACTTTCTGAACGGATTCTGGTTCAGGAGAGATACACGGAACAGACCTATATAGTGTAGTTGATGGAACCGTGGTGCCCTAGAAGTTCTGGACTACTTTAGGTAGAAAAAGGTGTTAAAAATGGACACCTGCAAACTAACGATTTACCTGTACAAGCCGAACCCAAACTGTCGTTTTTTTTTGGTTTAATTTACAGTTTTTGAATGTATCTATAATTTAAAACCAAAATCAATATTACCTGAAAGTCGACCAATTGCACTTTTTTTGTGTGTTGCAAAAACGAAAAAAAATTTTTTTTCAACTTTGAATGCTTATAACTTTTACAAAAAATTATTTTCTCAACGGATTTGGAATCGTTGGGAAATTCTCTGTCGATTAAGTATAGTTTAGTTTAGTTTTGCGATTATGATTTTTTGAATTAAACCACGGCTTTTGTTCGAGAGGCGCCACTGTGCGCAGTCTCGAGAGCTGAGCGAGGCGGTGCGTACCCACTTCCGAGGCGTGATATTGGCGGATGAGCGGTTCTATCTGGCGCGTATCAAGCAGCCAGGCTTCGTAGAACAAATTTTTTGGGAGTTACATCTGAGTCATCACATTTTGTACTGAGTTCCAGGGCTACAACATAGCAAAAAAAAGGGCTTAAAAATCAGAAAAAGCGATATAGCTCCTAAACCTGACGTCCTAAATTCAGGACCCATCTGAAATCTGAAAGGGAAAAAATTGGCCTTTCATTTAAGTCCAAATTCAACTTTGGTACACGCGCGGTTTCTGTGTAATTAGCGTTTGAAAAGTGTCAAAAAGGTCATTTTTGGTACTTTGAGGGCGATTTCCTTAAAATTGGTACGTGAGCATTTTTTTTTGATTTTCAAACTAGCAATATACAGACCGAGATCTTTCACAATCTGAAGGTTTTATTCACTGAACTTTTTTAAGGTCAATTTTTGTAGACCTGTGTAATTAGTCAATTCGAAAGTTGCATGGTAAGGCTCTTCTGATTGCGTGAATGAAACAGATACATACAATATAAAAATCGTTAATTACAACCAGTTTAGAGCTAAGGCTAGAGTCAACGACCACCTTGAAAAGTTAGAAGGAAGAGGTTCTATGGTGGTCGCTATAGTTTCTGCAGGCCTAAGAAGTTGTACTCTCACAGGCCGTTTTTCTTTTTTTTAGCCTCGTACTCTCTACGTGCTCGGGACCGTAACTAGATCAATTAGAGTCAACAAGTTTTAAGGAGACACATTTCATTGGCATACGAATTAAAATTTGTCCACCTTTATATTTTTGTATATAGGTTAGTAAATCTTACAATACGAGGTCAGAGATCAGACAAGCCTTGAAACAAATATTATTTTCGATGGTGAACAGCTGTAAGGGTCTTTGGTAACGCGTTCGAGCCAGCATCGGCCGATAGTCCTGGCAATATTTAAGTTGAGTTTTTACTGTTGAGAGCATTCGCTAGCGCTAGCAAAACAAAAACACGATAGCTTGCATAGAAATGGACAGACAGAAGATGAAGAATATATATATATAATAGGTTATAGGGATGGATACGATTCCTTCACGGCGTTGCATAGGAAATTAAGGCATCGTAAGCCTCAATACCCCCCAAAAAGAGGAATCAGCGGTACATACGAGAAATGGGAGTCACCCGGTATCTCACGCAGATTTGAAATATACATAGTGTGCAAGTTATATTAACTATAAAGTATATAGGGTTAGTCCAGTCATTTGAATAGACCTACGTGAATTATTAAATATTACTAGTATTAAGGACAACGGATTAAATGTACCTAACAGTTTCCGAAAAATTCAAATAATACAAATGGCAATTCCAAATTAGATTTTGAAAACTGGCAAAATTAAAATTTATTGCGGAAAAAAAAGAATTGTTATTGTTAATTGTTAGTTTTTCTTTTCAAAGTGGATTAATGCTGAATGATAAAGTTGTTAACTGCTAGGGTATAATAAACATTATTATAAAAAACCATAATTAATATGATCTCCTTTTAGGTTAATCATTGTGTACTTACATGTGTCGATTTGGACTCTGCAGTTATATCGTTCACAGAAAGTTAAGACAATGCGAGTTTCAGTACCATCTATATAGATATTCCGGAGTTCTGAATTTTTTGGTTCACTTATGTCCCGAGCATTGGGATTAGTGCTCTGTGTATGTATCAACAAATTGCAAAAAAACAGAAGGGGAGCAAAATTTTTAAGTTGATCCGGAATTTTTATCTTATATACTCTAAAAAATATATTTTTTTTAAATACAAAAGTACCTAAAAACATGCGGTTGCAAACGTACGTAGAATCATGTAGCTTTCTATCGAGTCTGTTCCCAATTAAATATCTGCATTTGTTTTTTATACCCTTGCAGGGTATTATAATTTCAGTCAGTAGTTTGCAACGCAGTGAAGGACACATTTCCGACCCTATAAAGTATATATATTATAATAATAAGAAAGATTTTATAATTCCGTTTTAAGAGTTTTATTAAATTTTTGTCAAAGTAATAAGTAGCGGCAATGGTGCCGCTTACAGAGTTCCAAAGTATCTGCCTTATCGTATTCTTTTCGAATTCTAATTAAGCCTAAGTCTCGTTACTGCGCTGCTCGCAGGCAGCGGCAGAGAGACGGTTATATACTTATGTATATAAACATATGCCCTCTCTTATGTAAGGAGCGCGAGGAATATATGCATGCGGTATGCTCGTGTTGCAATTATGCCGATGCTAGCACATTCTGCTTATAGCCTGAGCCATAGCGATCGGTTCAGATTTCGGCCACTTAGGATTTATGACCGGGATTTATAATTGCGTAAACACTGCAACAAAGTGTTACAGTGTGTACCCTTTTAAGTACTCTTGGTACAGTGGGTATTTAATATTAGAGCATACTACATCTCCCTCCTTTTGAAAAATAACGTAATATAATGAAGTTATTTTAATAAAGTTTTAATTCATAAAATTTATATAATTATGCATGTAATCATATAGGTATTTTAACTATGTATGGCCATACTAAGTACAATTTATGAAATAAAGATTTTTAGCCTATCCTTATGAACTGTTTGTTTCTTATTTTTATTACCTGTTATTACTATGTTATCTCTATCCCTTATTTCCGTTTCTTTATACGGACCTATATATTTAGGATCTAACTTATGACCCGTTTCGTTTTTTAACAAAACTTGGTCACCTACGGATATATCTATATCCCTTACTTTCTGATCGTATAATAGTTCATTCCTATTCTTATTTGGCTCTAACATAACTCTAGCTCTTTTATAGGCTACTTCTAATCTATACTTATTCTCCTTAGCATAGTCATCTATGTTATATATGGGTTCTATGCTATCTATGCTATTAAAGTTTATTGGAAGATTATTTGTCTTACCAAAAACTAGCTCATATGGACAATAGTTATGTGCCATAGAGGGGGTCGTGTTGAAACAAAATACAAAGTATGGAAGCCATACGTCCCAATCAGTTTTATCAACCGATATGTAAGATCGTATATACTCATTAAAAGTTCTATGACTTCTCTCTATTGTTCCAACTGTTTGGTGATGGTGTGCTGTAGATGTTATATTTTCAAATATTTGCGCAGGTCATTTATAATTGAATTCTTATATTCTGTTCCCATGTCCGTAATGAACGTCTTCATTGGACCGCACTTGAGAATAAAAGATTCGAAAATAGCTTTAGCGACAGTATTTGCGTTTTTATTTGCAATTGGTATGGCAACTAAATATTTTCTTAAATCACATATTAAAGTGACTACATATTCATTGCCATTTTCTGATTTGGGAAGTGGACCAACAGTGTCCACTATCACTCTGTCGAAAGCATTTATTGGTGTGTCTGTTATCGTTAAAGGGGTCTTTGTATGAGATGTAACTTTCGATTTCTGACATTTAGGACACTTTCTTACGTACTCAGTTATATCTTTAGACATACCTTTCCAGTAATAATGTCTTCGTACTTTGGCCAAAGTTTTCGATATGCCAGTATGACCTCCTTGGATAGGATCATCATGAAATTTAGACAGAATAGATTCTTTGTCTTTTATTTATTTTGGTCACCGGGTTGAGTAGCGCTACTCTTAATGATTTTAATTTTTTATTGCCCATTAATTTGAAATTATCTATCGAAATATTTTCAAAGATATTTTCCCACGGTGACAATTTTATGTGGCTGATATTATTCATACCGGCTTGCGTTTCAAACCTTTGGAAAAACTGACCTAAATCAATAACTCCATTAGTATATAAATCGCTCACATGATATCTTGCGATTATTTTCTTACCATGCTTAAGGAAACATAGCATATCTTTAATCTGCAAGGTCACTACTTTGCGTACTTCATCATTGTTTATGACGTCGTAAACGCTGGGCTTAGAAGCATTTGTAATAGTTTGCCTGGGAAATTCTATTTCTGTATTATCCGCGCGGATTTTCTGTCTGTTTTGATATCTCGTAGTGACTTTTCTAATATTGCCAGTTATATTTTGTAGATCCTTGATGGTTATTCTTGATAACGCATCAGCTACATAATTGTCTTTACCCTTCAAATATTCAACTGTGAAGTCATACTCTTCTAATTCTAGCCTCATACGCGTCAGTTTTGAACTGGGATTGATCATCGAGAATAGATAGGTCAAAGGTCTATGGTCAGTTTTTATTAAAAAGTGTTTGCCATATATATATGGTCTAAAATGAAGTATTGCCCAATGTATTGCAGTTAATTCCTGCTCAGTAGTACACTTATTAGTCTCTCCTTTAGTGAAAGATCTGGATGCGTAAGCGATTGGAAGTTGGAGTCCATCATGGTTTTGAGTTAAAACCGCTCCACATGCTTGTTTGCTTGCACCTGTAATTATACAGAATTCTTTAGAGAAATCTGGATATTGAAGTAAAGTGGGTTCCATGAGTTTTGTTTTCAAATGCTCAAATGCATTTTGACAATCATCTGTCCATTCGAAAGGAACATTCTTTTACATAATCTAGTTATGTGCTGTGAATAGTCGGCGAAGCTTTTTATAAAGCGCCTATAGTAATTACAAAAGGCTACGAATCGTCTAGCACTGTCCGCGTCATGCGGAACTGGGAGGTTCTCAATGACATCGTATTTCTTGTCATCTGGAAGGATTCCTTTATCAGTGCATTTATGACCTAGAAAAGTCACTTCATGCATAAAAAACGAGAATTTTTCTGGATGTAGTTTCAGGTTGTATTTCCTACATTTCTCAAAAACGTCTGTTAAGTTCTTCAGCATATGTTTTTCGGAACAACCGATTACAATTAAATCATCCATATAAAGAAATGCCTGGGTGGGATCCAGACCAGAGAATGCAATAGTCAAGACATGAAAAATATTTAGCTCTTCCTAGTTGATCCAAAATATCATCAATTCTAGGTAATGGAAATTTATCCGAAAGTAATTTTTTATTGATTTGACGATAGTCAATTACTAATCGCCATTTTTTTGCATTCGACCCTGGAGATGATTTCTTAGGAACGAGTAATAATGGGCTGTTGTATTCAGATATGGATGGTTCAACTATCCCGTCGGAAATTAACTTTCCTACTTGTTTTTGTATTTCATCAAGCTGACTGTGTGGGCTGCGATAATTTTTTATATAAACCGGTTCTTCATCTTTTAATCTCAGTTTTTGTCTATAGAAATTGTTTGTTGATATTGATTCGGTTTCCAATCCGAATATATCACTATACTGAGTGCATAAGCTGGAAAGCTGTGACTTAAACTGCGGAGGGAAATTTTTCGAAAGTTGTGACAATACAGCTTTTTCTCTATTGTCAAGATTTGTATGGACTACATTGTAGTTCGAAAGTGATTCATATATTAGGCCATTTGTACTGACTACTTGATCAGTGTTCGTCGTATTAAGTAACCTTATAAAAGCGTTACTAGACGTTGCTATGGTATTTGCAATGTAAATACCATGCTGAATTTCCTGATTTGGGATTTGTACACTGTCTTCTTAAAAGTTTAATTGAATTTTTCGTATAACTTGGGATCTTGCTGGCAGAAGAACTGAGTTGTTGCCAGAACTGTGAGCTATTGGTACGTTAATTGGGTATTTTAAATTATGTGGTCTAATTATAAGCCAATCTTCAGATGGCTTGAAGTCTAATTGACAGTTGTATTTTTTTATAAACCGACCGAGGGGCGCAGCCGCGTGACGTACGGCACGAACGCGTGCTAGATAGACGCGAGAGAGGAAAAATAGAATAGAACGAGGAAAATTAGGATACACTACGGGCAAGTACTACAAGCAATACAGTTTTTAAATCTAAGGTTAGCATCCCAGGGTAGGCCACGGAGGGCGAAAAGTAAAAACTTCTTTTGGACAGATTCGATGCGGCTGCTATGGACTCCGTATTGAGGACTCCAGACGCACGAGCCATACTCCAATATAGGGCGTACTAACGAAGTATATAGGGTCTTCGTTACATAAGGAGAATCGAATTCCTTCGACCACCTTTTTATGAATCCAAGCATGCCGGCGGCTTTATTAACCATACAGGAAATATGTTCTGAGAACGAAAGTTTAGGGTCCAGGCGGACGCCTAGGTCATCAACAATAGTAATTCTTTCCAAAGAGCAATCGTTAAGCATATACGTGGCAGGGAGAAGAGTGGTGCGAGATAATGTCATCAGTTTGCATTTAGAACTGTTGAGATATAAATCGTTAGCATGACACCATGCTTGAAAGTTATCGAGATCCGTTTGTAGGTCAGATTGGCGTGAGCTTTCCCTATACTGCACGCAGAGTTTAACATCATCAGCATACATGAGTACTTTGGATTTGGTTATAACCTGCGGCAAATCGTTGATAAACAATGTAAATAGTAGTGGTCCCAGGTGGCTGCCCTGTGGGACGCCAGAAGTGACACTGAGGCTATTGGATAGAACATTTCTGAACAGAACCTTTTGGGACCTGTCACTTAGATAACTCGAAAACCACTTAAGAAGATCACTTGGAAACCCCAATGAATCGAGTTTCCTAACCAGAAGAGAATGATTAACCGAGTCGAAAGCTTTACTAAAGTCCGTGTAAATGACATCGGTTTGAAAGTTTTGTTGGAAACCCCTAATAACGAAAGAGGTGAGTTCCAGAAGATTGGTCGTGGTTGATCTTCGCCTCATAAAACCATGCTGACATGGAGAGATGACGGATCTGCATAGATGTTGCAAGTGAGGAGTGATTACATTCTCGAAGAGTTTGGGGATTGCCGATAACTTAGAGATACCTCTATAGTTACTGGCATCCGACTTGCTACCTTTTTTGTGGAGAGGAATAACAAATGATTCCCTCCAAATAAGGGGAAATTCTGAGGATTCTAAAGATAAGGTAAACAATTTTAGAAGGGGGTTACACAGCGTCTCGGAGCAATACCTTAGCACAGAGCCCGGTATTCCATCAGGACCTGGTGAATATACTGGCTTAACACGTTGAAGATCAAGAATAAGTGAGCTTTCGTTTAAAATAGGACTGAAGATTAGGTTCGAACTGGGCATAGCTGGAGAAAATGTATGATCTGAAGATGTTGCGGGAGAATATGTGGTTTTAAAAAACTCAGCGAAGAGATTGGCTATTGCTTGATCAGAATTTACGGTAATATTGTTAAATGACAGCGAGGGAGGGTACAACGTGGGTTTACGTTTAGAGTTAACAAAGTTATAAAACTGTTTGGGGTCCTGCGTGAACTGGACCTTGCAACGAGTCAAATTATTTTTATAACACTGAGCGTTAAGCACGGGAAAGCTAGATCGAGCACTTAGATAGGATGAGAAAGCCGTTCTTGAACCAGTACGTTTATATTTATTATAAAGCCTAGATTTTACGTTTTTTAGACGTGTCAGCTCTTTGTTAAACCAGAGTGGTTTATTAGAGACCGACGGATAGGTTTCAGGAACACATAAGAAGAAAAATGAGTTCATGGCACTATAAAAGATATCAACGGCGGTTGCCATGTCTGAGCTCATGAAGAGATTAGACCAATCAAATTCAGCTATTAAAGTGTTTAGCCTCTGATAGTCGGCCTTTCGGAAACAGCGGACTCTGTTTAACCTACTACCAGATGTCGTTGCTAAAACTGTCCCAGTGTCGATGGTCACATCGAAAGTTGGATGATAAGGATCTTCAGGTTGCGTCATTGGAGGAACTCTACTTAGGTTTACGCCAGCCGGCTGAAACAAACCATAGATCCAGTAAGCGGTTTAGAGAATTAAAGACATGGTTAACTTGAGATAAGGATAAATCAAACAAGCCATTTATAAGGTCATGCTGTGCCGCAGTCAGGAGAATATTAGACACACCGTCAGAAGACCAGTGAGCTCCAGGTATGTTGAAGTCACCCAAAGTCACCAATTGGTCCCTATCAGAAAGCCAGTTGGAAACTGCCTGAATTGCCGAAAGGTGTTTCCAATAAGTTGGCATTTCCGAAGATGGAGGAATATAAGAGCAGGTAACATATATACAGCTGCCTGTAAAAGATAATTTAACGCATATGAATTCAATGTCCAGAAATTCGTTAGATACCACCTGTTCCGAGATGAGGCAGGAGTCAACGGCAATTAAAACTCCACCACCACGCTGGACAATACGGTCTAATCTATAGATTGTGTACTTACTCGGAAGAATTTCGGAGCAGAGGATCTCCGGCTTCAACCAGGTTTCAGTAAATACAATCACCTGAGATGCGAAAGAAAGACTATCCGAATACAATTTAGAGAGCTTACTTCGTAGGCCTCTAGTATTCTGATAGGAAAGTAGTAAGGAAGAGGTTAGTTTTTTGGGACAGAAGGTACGGCAGTGGACACTGAGGATTGGGACGGCCTGGGCAGTTGTACTCCCGCAGGCCGTGTTCTCTTCTTTCGAGCCTCGTACTCCTTAACTATTACGTACTCGGGCCAGAAGTCACCCGAGCAAATAGTGTCAAAGAGTTGGGTTGAGACATTTATCTTAAAAGATGAAATGTCTCTGGCATACGAAAATTGAAATTTTTCCACCTTGATATGTCCGGCTTGGGTTTTGCCTTGTATAAAGGCTAGAACATCTTCCGATGCGAGATCAGGGGCAAGCCTCGAAACAAATATTGTTTTCGAAGGTGGGACTGCTGTGATGGTCTTGCGTAACGAATTGTTACCAAGTACGGCCGGTATTCCGGGCATTGTTGGACCCTGGGAAAGATCGAAAGATGAAGTCGATGCCTAATATTCCATCGCATGGAATGGGAAACTGGAAACTTACGATATGAAAATCGTGTGGAATGATATACTTATTTGTTTGTATTTCAATCGAAGTTAGGCCTTTGGATTTCGTTATTTCGTCACTTATTCCCTTTATATCAATGATATTGTCATTTTGGATATTATCAAAAATATCCGAAGTCTCTTTTAAAACTGAAATATCTGCACCCGTGTCTATTAGAAAGACAAGATCTTTCCCTGTATTTACATTAATAAATGTAGAGAATATGTTTTGACTGAGATTAATGGTATATATTCTGACTTCTTTTAATTCTGCGTATTCGAAGGGTTCTGGAAGTTTCCCGATGTATTTTGGGAATTTCCCGATGTGTTTTGTGCAAGTCGCACATTGCCTTGGCTGTTATTATTTTGTCTACGATTTCCGTTGCCACGGCCTCTATAGTTATTTCCTCTATTTTGGCCTTGATAGTTATTGTTTTGGTTATTATTGTTATTATGATAACCACGTGAATTGCCTCTATAATTGTTGTTCCACGAATTTCCACGTCCTCGTTTTTGTTTATTTTGGGAATTGTTCCTTTAGTATAGGACAGTGTTTGATTGTCCAGTTGCCTCGGTGCAACTACTAACAAATTTAGAGACAGCATCATTCATGGTACTAAAAGTACCAGCTTGCATGATAAGTTTCACCTTATCAATGGTGCAATTTTTAGTCATTGCCTTGATTGCGTTCTGGGTGGAGTAACTCCTGGCTAGCTCTAGAGGTAGACCGTCTGAAATGTACGCTCCCTCCAAAGCTTTTGTCATCTGCTCAATTTCCTGAGTGTATTGATTAGCAGTTTTATTGCGTTGCTGTAGGTTCATCAGTTTTGCTGATAACACCTCTACAGTTTCGCCCTTGACATTGCCTTTTAGCCTAGAGATTACCTGGGAAATCGTTGTTTCGTTTCCTATCAGGTTCCTAGCAGCTCCTTTCAATTTCGTTTTTATTATCGACACTGCGAGTTGTTCGTGCTCGCCCTTTATTGATTCTACAAATTCTAATGCATCTATAAAACTTGTTAAGTTTTCAGCTTTACCATCAAACACTGGTATCAGCTTGGATGCAGTATTTATAAAGTCGATATTTGATTGTGCCATTGTGATAGAGTTATTTGTCTCGCTTGGCGTTTCAAAGTCTGAGTCTGAGTAATCTTCTATATCGGTGTATACCGCTGGAATAGTCAGATCGTTTAAATCTTCCTCTTCTATTTTAGGTTTTGCTTCGCTAGTCTCTTCTGATTCTAGCTCGCCTGTTTTAGCAGAGTCTGGGTCAGGGTTTGCTTGTATAGTTACGGGAGTGTTCAGTACGTTTGGTACCTCTATATCTAAATCGAATTTCCCTTTTACCGATATTAGATTAGACCGTAGTCGTATCAGAAGCTTAGATACTTGTGACCAATGATCGGTATTTAATCTCTCCCTGTGTTCATATATTAGTATTCGCGCTTTGTTGAAACACTCTACTAATATTTCCACATGTTTCCTAACTGTCGTTTTTTGTATCGGTCTATTCTGACTAAGTGCCTTGTACGATTTGTCAAAGGTAGTTTTGATTTCGCTTATTTCTTTGTATGAAACATTCCAATCCATTATTTCATGGACATTGTCATTCGTTTAGCCATTATTTAAATAAAATTGTGTGTATAAGTTTTATGTTTTATTTATGAAACATTTATGAATTAATCTTTATTTATGACATTATTAAATGTGTAACATGTTGTAAGAAAATGTGTGGTTTTATTCTTAAATTTTATCCAGGTCGTTTGCCCGGCTCATATACCTCTTCTTTAAACATTTATTATGTAACTTATTGATTTTGTAGAAACAATTAGCGGACAGTATTACAACTATTATTATTAAGAGTACATGAACCCAATACAAATCAATATTAGTTGCCTGTACTTTGTTTATAACATTGGCAGTGGAATCCACTGTTTTTATGTCCAATGTCATATTGGCGGTTGGTTCGTATACTCTTACAATATTTCTTGATGAATAATTAATAATAATGGATCTGCGGTGTCTTCTGTCGATGTTGTTTCTCTTTCCTGGTCCACGTCAGCTGGTCGTCGCCTGGATCGGCTTGGCTGACGTTCCCTCGATGGCGTAGGCGGCTGTCTTGCCTCCCACGCTTGGTAACTGCTGCTGCTGACCTGGGCCTATGGGCTCAGGCGGTACCGGTGCTGGCTTCGCACAGGTTTAAATCCCTCGGAGGTGTAAGGGGCGTACTGCCTCTCACACAAAATGTTCCTTTTTTAAGCATGTGTACTTGCAATGTACACTGTAGATCGATCCAGGGCAGTCGGCAGGGCAGCTTGGTGTCTTCTTGGGTAGACTCTTGGGGGATGGTGGCTTTATTTTCCCTCCGTTTGTATTTTTTATCGCTGATTGATTAGTTCTTTGCTTGCCGGTCTTTTCCATTTTCGTTTTTAGGAAATCAAGCTCTTCTTGTAGCTTCACTGCTGTTTCCCACGGCGGTGGTGGTTGATTTGTATATAGTAGCCATTTCAAGTGTGCTACTCTCTTCTGTATTTTATTTTTAACACCACTCCGGCCCATCACTTTTTTTTTTTTTTTTTTTTTTTGGTTCACTAAATGTCTGTTGTCTGCTGTGTTGGTATTTTTGCGCAATCAATTGCGTCTTTCTCCATCTCCTGGGGCATCTCCGCTTGCTTGACGATAATATTCGGTTCTCCGCCCGGCTCCTATTTTTTTTTTTTTTATTTTATTTCACTCAGCAGACCATGTCACGGTCGCCATATAATAATAAGAAAGATTTTATAATTCCGTTTTAAGAGTTTTATTGAATTTTTGTTAAAGTAATAAGTAACGGCAATGGTGCCGCTTACAGAGTTCCAAAGTATCTGCCTTATCGTATTCTTTTCGAATTCTAATTAAGCCTAAGTCTCGTTACTGCGCTGCTCGCAGGCAGCGGCAGAGAGACGGTTATATACTTATGTATATAAACATATGCCCTCTCTTATGTAAGGAGCGCGAGGAATATATGCATGCGGTATGCTCGTGTTGCAATTATGCCGATGCTAGCACATTCTGCTTATGGCCTGAGCCATAGCGATCGGTTCAGATTTCGGCCACTTAGGATTTATGACCGGGATTTATAATTGCGTAAACACTGCAATACAAGTTTTACAGTGTGTTCCCTTTTAAGTACTCTTGGTACAGTGGGTATTTAATATTAGAGCATACTACAATATTCTTGATCAGGATCAACAGCCGAGTCGATCTAGCCATGTCCGTATGCCCGTTTGTCCGATTATACGCAAACTAGTCCCTCAGTTTAAAAAGCTATCTGAATGAATCTTTGCAGTTAGTCTTTTATATACTCTCACTCGTACATATGTCGGAACGGACCGGATCGGATCATAAAGCTGCGGAAAAATGTTCGAAAATAAATTATAACTATGTCAGTTTTCAACATATTTTCACCAAATCTGTTATTTGGCCACTTCTTTTTATTTTGGAATTTCGGGTTTAATTTGATGAAAATCGAACAACTATATCCTATAGCTGCCTTAGGAAAAATCTGGAAAATAATATATAAAACAAGAAAGGAAGAAAACTTCGGCTCACCGAAGTTTGTATACCCTTGCAGATTACAAATTAATCAAAAAACAAGAAAGGAAGCTAACTTCGGCAACGCAGTGAAGGAAGCATCTCCGACCCTATAAAGTATATATATTCTTGATCAGGATCAACAGCCGAGTCGATCAAGCCATGTCCGTCTGTCCGTCTGTCCGTTTCTACGCAAACTAGTCCCTCAGTTTTAAAGCTATCTGAATGAAACTTTGCAGTTAGGCTTCTATATACTCTCACTCGTACATATGTCGGAACGGGCCGGATCGGACCACTATATCATAAGCTGCCAGAGGAACGATCCGAAAAATTTTCAAAAAACAATTATAACTTTGTCAGTTTTCAACCAATTTTCACCAAATTTGATATTTGCCCATTTAGTATTATTTCCGAATTTCGGTTTTAATTTCATGAAAATCGGCTGACTATATCCTATAGCTTCCATAGGAACAATCAGGAAAATTATAACTTTGTCAGTTTTCAACCAATTTTCACCAAATTTGATATTTGCCCATTTAGTATTATTTCCGAATTTCGGTTTTAATTTCATGAAAATCGGCTGACTATATCCTATAGCTTCCATAGGAACAATCAGGAAAATAAAAGAAAAATTCACAACTTTGTCAGTTTTCAACATATTTTCACCAAATTTGATAGTTACCCATATTTTAGTATTCCTGAATTTCGATTTTAATTTCATGAAAATCGGCTGACTATACCCTATAGCTTCCATAGGAACAATCAGGAAAATAAAAGAAAAAACCATAACTTTGTCAGATTTCAACATATTTTCACCAAATTTGATATTTAGCCATATTTTAGTATTTCTGAATTTTGATTTTAATTTCATGAAAATCGGCTGACTATATCCTATAGCTTCCATAGGAACAATCAGGAAAATAAAAAAACCATAGCTTAGCCGTGTTTCAAACCATTGCCATCAAATTTGAGATTTGGCAACAAATTATTATTTCAGAATTTCGTTTTTAATTGTTTGTTTAAAGTCTGCTAGGGTATACAAACTTCGGTGAGCCGAAGTTAGCTTCCTTTCTTGTTCCATATATTTTCTGCCTCCGCTTCCAGGAAATATACAACTAATAAATTTATAATAAAACAACGCATATTAAAACGACATCTCATCTGCAAATCCGTGATTGTGTTCCTAAAAAGTTACAACTTAGCCGCCGCAGCTGCCGTGTTGTTATTGTTGCTGTATTTTTCCCCTTAGGTTACTTACGCACTGCTTTGCCGTTGGCGTAACCCAGTGAACATTCTCCGCTCCAACAAGGCGCATGCTTTTAATTACATCTGTCCGGCTAAATAAATTTAAAACAATTCAGTGTAACAAATACTAAAAATTATTTAATTATTAATTTTAACTCGGGAGACAGCCAAGGGTTTAATTCCACCTGTCCGGCCACGTAATAATTAAATTCGAAGATTATTAATTATTTTATTACTATCCGTCCGAACAAAAGCCAAAGTTTCAACTCCACGTTTACGGATCCATAACAATTAAATCCGACAACAATTAGTCAAAGAATTTATTATTATTTATTATTTATTTTTTGTCCAATTCAAGCCAAGGGCAATTCCACCTTTCCGGCTCCGCAACAATTAATTTCGAAAATAATTAAGGATTCAATTTCATTGATTCTCCATATAAACAATTACTTTATTGAGCAACAAAATCAGCTATTCGAGGGCCTCTCTAAATCCGAGTCAATTCAGAATACAATATCTACGTACGAGCCACATATATTTATATAATAATACATCTATAGATTGTTATCCACTTTTTCCGAACGAGCGCGAACTTTCCGATACCTTATAATTTTCCGTGCCTCCAAACTGCTTCTACTGCGCATCAGGCACCATCCGCCTGCAATCACAACAGGCCTCTTCTCCGTTTGGGTTGTGGTTCCTACCGTTTTTTCCTCCACATTCGAATTGTGCCACCGCTTCGTAAGAGGCACCTATTGCGCAAGTCAGTCGACAAGCACTGACCAACGAATTTAATTTTTAAAAATGCCCACGGGAGACGACAAAAAGCCGCGTCCGATCCCATCTATCCGTTTGGACAGATCTCAATCCGCATCTCCGCGGACGCCTCTTTTAAAGCCTAAGGCAACCTTTGCCATTCCAAGGGCAAAGAGCATCGAATCCGTCGATACAATCCTCGGTCCTTCACAAAGGCAGACTCGCTCCGTTGCGAAAATGGCTCAAAGTGCGGTCGAAGTGGCGCTGAAAAAGTTCATCGCCGTAACAGATCGGATTAGCCAATTTGAGGCCAACATAAATACTCCGGGCTCCCCAGAAACGGAAATAGGCTCCCAATACATGTGCGAAGTCCATCGGGAGCAAATTCGGGCACTGTGGGAGATGGTGGAGAAGAGCTATGAGAGCTGCTCCGATTTGCTAGCCGTGTCCGACGACAATACGGCCACCTCGGCAGTGCTGGAATCGAAGTACAGCTACTGTTACTCCGTTTATCCGAGGTGTATTTCCCAGCTTCGGCAAAAAATTGCCTCCCAATCCACTCAGGCTTTCGCCAATGTCCACACGCCCGCGTCTACAGGCTGCCCCATACCGCCAGTAGATTCCGAGGTCTTAGCGGGTGATTATCTTCGGTGGCCCACCTTCAGAGACTTGTTCATGGCCAATTACATCCAGAATTCGCGTCTCCCCCCGGTAGAGAAGTTGTTCCACTTGCTGTCCAAAACAAGTGGTGACGCACACGCTATTGTTTGTAAGGCTCCGCTTACCCATACGGGCTTTGTCGTAGCGTGGCAAAGCCTCACTGACCATTTTGATAACCGTAGGCTATTGGTCAACAGCCTGTTGAAGATCCTTTTCCACATCCAGGCTGTTCCTCACGAGTCCGGAGTCGCGCTGAAGGAGCTGCAAGCCACCATTCAGAGTTGTCTGACAGCCCTAGAAATGTCCTCCATCAATGTTGACGCTTGGGACTGTCTCCTGGTCTTTATGGTTTCCGTAAAGCTCCCCAAAATTAAACTTTCCATGTGGGAGCAATCCATACACAACAAGGCCGAAATTCCAACCTGGAAGGAATTGGATAATTTCCTGACCGAGCGCCATCGTACTCTGGAGGCAATCGACGATGTGAGGCCTAGGGGCTCCGAGAACCTTCCGACAAGATCGTCAGTTGCCCCCCCCACCTGTGCGCAGACTCCATTCTTACGAAGCACGGGTGGCTCCAGCAACTAGAGGGTATGACCTGTGTGCCAGGGAAAACCACAAACAAACACAAACAAACTCCGTTTGGGTCCGTGATTCCTCGAAATGCGCGTCGATGTCCGAAGGAAACAACTGTGCTTAATTTGTTTCGCACGAGACCATCATCACCGTGAATGCACAACTTCTCACTCCTGCCTTAAGTGCCGCAGCCGTCATCATACTCTGCCACATCGCGGCAATCCCATGGGAACCGTTCCATTTCCTACCGAGTCGTCAAGTTCACGACCCGTGCCCACCGCGAGAAGCGCTGCCGCTCTTGACGACCACTCAAATGTGCAAGTATGTTTTTCGTCCGGATCAAGAGCTATCCTGCTCGGCACAGCGTAAATCACCTGGTCCGCGACTTCCAAGCTCGTGCTCTGATCGATTTAGGTTCCAAAGCTACACTCATTTCTGAGCGGCTCTTCAATCTAATCCGACTTCCATTTGACACAGTTCAGACTCACGAAGAAAGAATGTTCATGCCAGGAGACCCTCTGGGTCGCGATCAGCGCCGCCTCTTCCCTCCGCACACCAACATCCGAGCGAACCTATGTTCTCCCGCTCTCGGCTCCTCGGCAATCCCGATCTGCGCTCGCTGTAAGGCGAGCTGGGGATGGCTGGCCCGCTTTTCGCCACTCGGGCCCGCTCCCGCACTGTTAAGCTCGACTTATCAGTTGGGAGCGCGTCCCGTATGTTAGCTTAAGAGTCAGTTCCATGTATGCAGCAGAATAAAGCTGACGCGAATGCGCTCATTTGTTTTACCCACGACGCCCCCAACTTCTAATCTCGACCCTGCGGGTATTTCCGATCGCGACGTGGGAGTTTTTAACCGGGCCTGCTTTCACCTACTGGATATCTTTTTGTGGCACAGGCGCCCCTTCTTGACCTGGGGACAAAAGGTTAGTTTCTGCAAGCTAAAGCTCCAGCTTTTACACTTACTGAGGAAAGTTAGCTAGCACTTGTTTTACTTAATTTTATGCGATCGCAAAACTCGGGCACTGAACGATTAGGGAAGCTATTGTGAGCTGTCTCCCAGTGTGTGTCTGTTCTTTCCGCCTCTAGATTCAAAAGATTTAATGCGGAAACGGAAAAAGTGCTCGAGCCCTGCACAGCTAATCAAATAATTTTCTAATTGAAAAAAACAAGCTTCCCAGATCTCCCGTGGCGCAGCTATGAGCTAGCTTCATTTAACGTAAAGTCTCAACGTTTACGAAAAGTCTTCGCAAAAAATACCTTTACGTTTTTCCTAGGCTAGGATTAGTACTTGCGAAAAACTATGCCTACTTTTAGGCCGACTTTATGCTGAGGGTCTTCAGTCGCCACTACAATGACACACTAATTAAATGTAGTAGAGTCTTGTATTATCGTAAGCTAGACCACGGCGAGCTAGACCCGAGCATAGCGACAGTGAGCATCCTTAGCGAAGGAAGTACAATGCCGTGTTTAGGTACAGTAGTATGGTGTAGGTAACCTTTACTCGACGCATAATCAGAAGAAATTGTAATCTGCAAGGGTATACAAACTTCGGTGAGCTGAAGATAGCCGATATAAAGTAGATATCCTAGATATCCTATTAAAGTAGAGAGATTAAGGTTTTATTAAACCCCGATATTAGCTCTGATATACGTCCAGAAAAAACTAATAATCTCTCTGCCAATTTCCTACCAGAATTCAAAAGAATTAAGTATCAACCTGTCTGAATTGTATTCTGATAGTCTTGCATTCGCCTGCCATTTTATTGTGATTACATAAGCCTGGTGTTTATAAATGAAACCGCCTAGTGTTACTGTTTATTTTATTTTATTTGTTATTTCCGAACTAAATGGCTTGATATCGGCGACCGCGATGCTTCTGATTACATTGAGAGTATAAATGTGATTAATTAAGCTTGGACTCATGATATTCTCATTTGCTTATGTTAGTCGAAGACTGTAAACAAGTTACAGTTAGGAGTTAGAAATTGACGGAAAAGTACTGGGTAAAAGCTTGCGCGCAGGTGCAGCAATGCAATGCTCGCGCAGCGGCCCATGATAATGCTGATGGCAGCGGCGATAAAAACAAATGAACGAAAACCAATACAGGGTGTCTCTTTCCCAAACACCTGTTTAAAGCCGAAGATTCTTAGCTCCGAAAATTTTCTAGTTGCGTTCACGATTTATCGTCTAAATGGCCTGTCAGGAGGGTAGGTGGGGTCCCCCTTTAACTTTCAAGGAATACAATGAGATTGAATTCCTTTGTGTGAAGCTATTATTTAATGGTAGCTTTATTTTTATTACATGTTCCTTCATTCCTCCATTGCCGGAACTTCCTATTTTTTGGAACCACCTTTCCGCCACTCGGATGGTTTCCAATAAGCTTTCTGAAAGGGACCATTTACTAGTCTTAGCTGAGGCTATTTGGTCCCTAAATAATTCTTTTAATACACTTGAATCCTCAATACAACATGATTTTATTGCTGCCTTGTTCGACATTTCACTGTCTCAAGTCAACCATGTACAAAATTTCTTAGAGCGCTTGCTTGGTCTTTGTTTTTCCTCTGATCCGGCGAGAGTTAGTTTAGCGAGGGTGGCACCGCTAACGCAACCTGAAGATCCCTATCATCTTACTTTCGAAGTGACCATCGACATTGGTGCTGATACACATAAAATATCTGATCGTCCAGCCAAGAGACCTGCTTTCGCAAATCAGACTTCGACCGGCTGAATAATTTTATTTCTGATTTTAACTGGTCTGATTTATACATGTGCACTGACATGGCTGATGCCGTGGATATTTTTTACAATGCCATTAATTCATTTATGTCTAAATGTATTTCGTTATTCTATCCCTCAATTAAAAAAAAAACACGTTGGTTTACTAAAGAATTGAGTCGCTACAGTCAAGGCTGTACACGCGATTAAAAAAAACCGGTTCTCGGCTCGGTCAAACTTCACGGTGCTGAACGCGCACTGTTACAAAAACTATTTGACTCGCTGCAGGGTCCAATTTTCACAGGATCCCAAACAGTTTTATAATTTTGTTAACATTAAACGTAATCCGTTACTTCATCCTTCCTCGCTTTCTTTTAAAAATGCAAGAGTAAATGACGATCAGGCAATGGACGATCTTTTTACCCAGTTTTTTCAAACAACTAACTCTATTTCCATTGAACCTAATTTTGAGTCCAAGTTTAAACGAAAGCTCTCTCCTTTTAAATATTCATTGTGTAAAGCCAGTTTATCTACCAGGTCCCGACGGAATACCAGGCTCTCCCCTTCTGAAATTTTTTACCTTATCCTGAAAAACCTCGCATTTTTTACATATTTGGAAGGCATTATTCATTATTCCTCTCCACAAAAAAGGAAACAAATCGGAGGCCAACAACTAAAGAGGAGTCTCTAAGCTTTCGGCCATCCTTAAACTTTTTGAATATATTAATACTATACATTTGCAGCACCTTTGTAGATCAGTAATTTCTCCATGTAAGCATGGATTTATTAAGCGAAGATCAACAACTACTAACCTTCTACAGCTAACTTCCTTCATTATAAGGGCTTCCATAATAACCTTCAAACGGATTTTAGTTATAATAATTTATACTGACTTAAGGCAAAGCATTTGATTCCGTTAATCATTCCCTTCTCCTCAGGAAACTTGATTAAATGGGATTTCCAATTGACCTTCTTAGGTTGATCTTTAGTAATTTGACTGGCAGGACGCAAAAAGTCCTCTTTCAAAATAACCTGTTTAATGATGTCCGGGTCACCTCTGGTGTCCCGCAAGGGAGCAACTTCCCTTATTGTTTACATTATTTATTAAGTTCTGACAAACTCTAGAGTACTCATGTACGCTGATGACGTCAAGCTTTGCGTGTAATATAAAGACGTCTGATTTACAAACAGATCATAGTGCCGCGTAAACCTACTAAACTTAAATGGCTCTAAATGCAAGCTAATGACATTCTCCCGTGTCGTTCCCAAGCTCGCTATTTACACGCTTACTTTTATTTATGACCTTATTCACGGTGACGTGGAAAGCACTGACTTGTTAGGTCAGCTCAATTTCCACGTTCCGAGTGGAAATACTAGATCATATATACCCTCAGTTTATTTCCTCCTATTTTTATACCCTAGCAGGGTATATTAGTTTCAGTCAGAAGTTTGCAACGCAGTGAAGGAAGCATCTCCGACCCTATAAAGTGTATATATTCTTGATCAGGATCAACAGCCGAGTCGATCTAGCCATGTCCGTCTGTCCGTCTGTCCGTTTCTACGCAAACTAGTCCCTCAGTTTTAAAGCTATCTGAATGAAACTTTGCAGTTAGGCTTCTATATACTCTCACTCGTACATATGTCGGAACGGGCCGGATCGGACGACTATATCATAAGCTGCCAGAGGAACGATCCGAAAAATTTTCAAAAAACAATTATAACTGTGTCAGTTTTCAACCAATTTTTACCAAATTTGATATTTGCCCATTTAGTATTATTTCCGAATTTCGGTTTTAATTTCATGAAAATCGCCTAACTATATCCTATAGCTTCCAAATGAACAATCAGGAAAATTATAACTTTGTCAGTTTTCAACCAATTTTCACCAAATTTGATATTTGCCCATTTAGTATTATTTCCGAATTTCGGTTTTAATTTCATGAAAATCGGCTGACTATATCCTATAGCTTCCATAGGAACAATCAGGAAAATTATAACTTTGTCAGTTTTCAACCAATTTTCACCAAATTTGATATTTGCCCATTTAGTATTATTTCCGAATTTCGGTTTTAATTTCATGAAAATCGGCTGACTATATCCTATAGCTTCCATAGGAACAATCAGGAAAATAAAAGAAAAAACCATAACTTTGTCAGTTTTCAACATATTTTCACAAAATTTGATATTTAGCCATATTTTATTATTCCTGAATTTTGATTTTAATTTCATGAAAATCGGCTGACTATATCCTATAGCTTCCATAGGAACAATCAGGAAAATAAAAGAAAAATTCATAACTTTGTCAGTTTTCAACATATTTTCACCAAATTTGATAGTTACCCATATTTTAGTATTCCTGAATTTCGATTTTAATTTCATGAAAATCGGCTGACTATACCCTATAGCTTCCATAGGAACAATCAGGAAAATAAAAGAAAAAACCATAACTTTGTAAGATTTCAACATATTTTCACCAAATTTGATATTTAGCCATACTAAAGTATTTCTTAATTTTGATTTTAATTTCATGAAAATCGGCTGACTATATCCTATAGCTTCCATAGGAACAATCAGGAAAATAAAAAAACCATAGCTTAGCCGTGTTTCAAACCATTGCCATCAAATTTGAGATTTGGCAACAAATTATTATTTCAGAATTTCGTTTTTAATTGTTTGTTTAAAGTCTGCTAGGGTATACAAACTTCGGTGAGCCGAAGTTAGCTTCCTTTCTTGTTTTCTATATTTTCCTTCGCGTCTACTAATACCTAACCCTAACAGGCACGTTCCTGGTTTCATAAGGGTCACTTGAGTGTACTGGCCGTGGGGCATCAACGTCCAAGAGAAAGGAGAAGTGAATCAAGTTTATGGAGTATCATTTGAAATGTGACATTGTGATGAGACTCTTAGATTTAGATTCCATATTATATCTTATCATTAAAATATTATAATATAAAGTGAATCTTACTTGTTTAATAACAGTGTATGGAGGGTAGTTGAACCCAGCTATGGTAACTTCGCGTCCTTTCAAATCTTTAAGCTTGTCCGGGAAAAGAGAATTGCCCTCCTGAAATCTTTGTTTGGAGACATAGTACCTATCAAGAAATCTAATCTGCGCTGGGTTTTCTGCTCTAGGTCCAACATATTTGTTGGTTTTCATGTCGAAAACACCACCAGTTGCATAGTCCCGTACAACAAGAAGAAGGTTTGCTTGATCTAAAGTAAATAAAATGAAGAGGGTGAAAGGAGGACTACTATATGATAATTACCCTCGAAAAACGCTCTTTTGAAAAGCTCTTCCTTGAACTCGTTTGCGACGTATGCAAAAACGAATTTGTTATGTAAGGACCGCCATATTGAATACATTGAAGCCTTTGTAAAGACATCCACAAAACGGAGAATATCTGAACCAAATACAACAAATGTCTGACAAAAGAAAATACAATTAAATGATACATAAAGTAATAAAAAAAATAATTAAAAGTTTTACCTGACAGTGTGTAACCTCAGGATATTGTAATTTTCGAGAAGCTCGTCACCGTTTTCCTCTTCCAACTGACTTTCTCTAAGATTTTGTATTAATTAAAACTAAACTAGTATACTGTTCAATTTTTTTAGTTGATCACAAATTTCTCATTAAAAAAGATGCAGACTGTACTTTCATCAATAACGTCCTACTATATAAAAAACTGTGATTAAAAAATCTTTAAGAATTATATTTACTTATACACTTATAACCAGAACCAACCCTGGTCAAAAAAGCATTTTGTAAATCAAAAATGCTGCATTGATATGAAAAACCAGCTTCAATTAAGTAAACTACATGGAGCTTAAATATACCAACGTCATTTTTGATTCCTTACAAAAATCAATAGGAATACTTGTAAACAACTTTAAAAGTTATCTGTTGAATGTATTGTATTATATATATAATATAACTATACATCACTTAAAATGTTATAACCAAATAAACCAATCTGACTGAAAAAAATACTTTTGAAACCATACAAATGGTCTTTTCTCTAGTTTTTTTTAAAAACAAGATGGACATTAGTCGGTGTCCCGACAGTAGAAACCATGTACCATACAAGGTGCGTCCCAAAAAAAAAAGAAAGAGAATAAGAATAAAAAACTGAGACAAATTTACATAAAATGCAAATGTCTTCCCATTCAGGACAAAGTCGATAGCTCAGTGGGTAAAGCTGCAAAAATTGTAAGCAAATGGACTGGGTTCAATCAACCGCAGGCAAAGGAATTTTTTCATTTTCATTAAGTAAGTATTTTCTTGATTTTTTTATTTCTTAGTATTAAATACTGCAATTATTTTGATTTACTGAAAAAAAAAAATATATATATTTGCAAAAAATAAAAAAGTTTTCACTCGTCGCCGACGGGATTAAACCCGTAACAACTAAATTTCAAAAAGACTTCACTTAGCCAGCTGCACCACCAACCAATTCAAAAAGAGTAATCTTATTTTCATAAAATGTGAACATAACTAGAATGTTTAATGAACGTTTTGACGTTTTTTTAAATAGCTCCTCCAAAAAGGGGAGCAGCAAAAATGTAAAACAAACTTGATCTGCGTGCAGATAGACTTCTTATATCCAAAGTTTAGTGTCTCTAGCTCTTATGGTCTCTGAGATCTAGGCGTTCATACAGACAGACGGACAGACGGACAGACGGACATGGCTAATCGACTCCTTTAGTGGTCCTACCAAATTTAGGTAACTTTTGGGGGTCTGCCACGCCTCCTTCTACCTGTTACAGAAAATCGCACTCGCACAAAACTATAATACCCGTGTACCTTTGGTAAATGGTATTAAAAGAAAGGATGCTAACATCGACACTTAATGTTTGCAATTGAAGTTTGCAATTGGATCCAAAAGAAAAGAAAGAGGAATAATAAAAATAAAACAAGAAAGGAAGCTAACTTCGGCTCACCGAAGTTTGTATACCCTTGCAGAGTTTAAACAAAAAATTAAAAACGAAATTCTGAAATAATAATTTCTTGCCAAATCTCAAATTATGGAAGGTTTGAAACACGGCTAAGCTATGGTTTTTTTTATTTTCCTGATTGTTCCTATGGAAGCTATAGGAAGTCACCGATTTTCATGAAATTAAAATCAAAATTCAGAAATACTAAAATATGGCTAAATATCAAATTTGGTGAAAATAGTTAAATCTAAAAGTTATGGTTTTTCTTTTATTTTCCTGATTATCCTATGGAAGCTATAGGGTATAGTCAGCCGATTTTCATGAAATTAAAATCAAATTCAGAAACTAAAAATGTAACTATAAATTTGGTGAAAATATGTTGAAAAGTTAGAATTCTTCTTTTATTTTCCTGATTGTTCCTATGGAAGCTATAGGATATAGTCAGCCGATTTTCATGAAATTAAAATCAAAATTCAGGAATAATAAAATATAGCTAAATATCAAATTTGGTGAAAATATGTTGAAAACTGACAAAGTTATGGTTTTTTCTTTTATTTTCCTGATTGTTCCTATGGAAGCTATAGGATATAGTCAGCCGATTTTCATGAAATTAAAATCAAAATTCAGATATACTAAAATATGCCTAAATATCAAATTTGGTGAAAATATGTTGAAATCTGACAAAGTTATGGTTTTTTCTTTTATTTCCTGATTGTTCCTATGGAAGCTAAAGGATATAGTCAGCCGATTTTCATGAAATTAAAACCGAAATTCGGAAATAATACTAAATGGGCAAATATCAAATTTGGTGAAAATTGGTTGAAAACTGACAAAGTTATAATTTTTTTTTGAAAATTTTTCGGATCGTTCCTCTGGCAGCTATATGATATAGTCATCCGATCCGGCCCGTTCCGACATATGTACGAGTGAGAGTATATAGAAGCCTAACTGCAAAGTTTCATTCAGATAGCTTTAAAACTGAGGGACTAGTTTGCGTAGAAACGGACAGACGGACAATGGCGAGATCGACTCGGCTGTTGATCCTGATCTAGAATATATATACTTTATAGGGTCGGAGATGCTTCCTTCACTGCGTTGCAAACTTTTGACAGAAACTAATATACCCTGCAAGGGTATAAAAATTCGTTTTTACCATTTACCTATACATATAATTTGTACAGTTTTACAGTGACAGTTTTATTTTCACCGTTATATTTAGCTATATTTTATTATTCCTGAATTTTGATTTTAATTTCATGAAAATCGGCTGACTATACCCTATAGCTTCCATAGGAACAATCAGGAAAATAAAAGAAAAAACCATAACTTTGTAAGATTTCAACATATTTTCACCAAATTTGATATTTAGCCATACTAAAGTATTTCTTAATTTTGATTTTAATTTCATGAAAATCGGCTGACTATATCCTATAGCTTCCATAGGAACAATCAGGAAAATAAAAAAACCATAGCTTAGCCGTGTTTCAAACCATTGCCATCAAATTTGAGATTTGGCAACAAATTATTATTTCAGAATTTCGTTTTTAATTGTTTGTTTAAAGTCTGCTAGGGTATACAAACTTCGGTGAGCCGAAGTTAGCTTCCTTTCTTGTTTTCTATATTTTCCTTCGCGTCTACTAATACCTAACCCTAACAGGCACGTTCCTGGTTTCATAAGGGTCACTTGAGTGTACTGGCCGTGGGGCATCAACGTCCAAGAGAAAGGAGAAGTGAATCAAGTTTATGGAGTATCATTTGAAATGTGACATTGTGATGAGACTCTTAGATTTAGATTCCATATTATATCTTATCATTAAAATATTATAATATAAAGTGAATCTTACTTGTTTAATAACAGTGTATGGAGGGTAGTTGAACCCAGCTATGGTAACTTCGCGTCCTTTCAAATCTTTAAGCTTGTCCGGGAAAAGAGAATTGCCCTCCTGAAATCTTTGTTTGGAGACATAGTACCTATCAAGAAATCTAATCTGCGCTGGGTTTTCTGCTCTAGGTCCAACATATTTGTTGGTTTTCATGTCGAAAACACCACCAGTTGCATAGTCCCGTACAACAAGAAGAAGGTTTGCTTGATCTAAAGTAAATAAAATGAAGAGGGTGAAAGGAGGACTACTATATGATAATTACCCTCGAAAAACGCTCTTTTGAAAAGCTCTTCCTTGAACTCGTTTGCGACGTATGCAAAAACGAATTTGTTATGTAAGGACCGCCATATTGAATACATTGAAGCCTTTGTAAAGACATCCACAAAACGGAGAATATCTGAACCAAATACAACAAATGTCTGACAAAAGAAAATACAATTAAATGATACATAAAGTAATAAAAAAAAAATATATTTAAAAGTTTTACCTGACAGTGTGTAACCTCAAGGGATATTGTAATTTTGCGCAGAAGCTCGTCACCGTTTTCCTCTTCCAACTGATCTTTCTCTAATGATTTTGTATTAATTAAAACTAAACTAGTATACTGTTCAATTTGTTTTAGTTGGATCACAAATTTCTCATTAAAAAAGATGCAGACTGTACTTTCATTCAGATAACGTCCTACTATATAAAAAACTGTGATTAAAAATATTCTTTAATGAATTATTGTATTTACTTATAGCACTTATAACCAGAGACCAACCCTGGTCAATTAAAAGCATTTTGTATATCAAAAATGCTGCAGTTGATATTGAAAAGACCAGCTTCAATTGACAAGTGAAACCTAACATGGAGCTTAGAATTATACCAACGTCAATTTTTGATTCCTTAGCAAACAAATTCGATAATAGGATAATTGACTTGTAAACAACTTTAAAAGTTATTCTGTTGAAATGTATTGTATTATAGTCATATACATTATAACTATACATGCACTTAGAGAATGTCGTATAACCAAATAAACCATTTAGTCTGAGACTGAAAAAAATACTTCTGAAACCATACAAATGGTCTTTTCTCTAGTTTTTTTTAAAAACAAGATGGACATTCAGTCGGGTGTCCCGACAGTAGAATACCATGTACCATTACAAGGCGCGTCCCAAAATTATATAAAAGAAAGAGAATAAGAATAAAAAACTGAGACAAATTTACATAAAATGCAAATGTCTTCCCATTCAGGAGCAAAGTCGATAGCTCAGTGGGTAAAGCTGCACATACATATTTGTAAGTTATGGTTTTTTCTTTTATTTTCCTGATTGATCCTATGGAAGCTATAGGGTATAGTCAGCCGATTTTCATGAAATTAAAATCGAAATTCAGGAATACTAAAATATGGGTAACTATCAAATTTGGTGAAAATATGTTGACAAAGTTATGAATTCTTCTTTTATTTTCCTGATTGTTCCTATGGAAGCTATAGGATATAGTCAGCCGATTTTCATGAAATTAAAATCAAAATTCAGGAATAATAAAATATAGCTAAATATCAAATTTGGTGAAAATATGTTGAAAACTGACAAAGTTATGGTTTTTTCTTTTATTTTCCTGATTGTTCCTATGGAAGCTATAGGATATAGTCAGCCGATTTTCATGAAATTAAAATCAAAATTCAGATATACTAAAATATGCCTAAATATCAAATTTGGTGAAAATATGTTGAAATCTGACAAAGTTATGGTTTTTTCTTTTATTTCCTGATTGTTCCTATGGAAGCTAAAGGATATAGTCAGCCGATTTTCATGAAATTAAAACCGAAATTCGGAAATAATACTAAATGGGCAAATATCGAATTTGGTGAAAATTGGTTGAAAACTGACAAAGTTATAATTTTTTTTTGAAAATTTTTCGGATCGTTCCTCTGGCAGCTATATGATATAGTCATCCGATCCGGCCCGTTCCGACATATGTACGAGTGAGAGTATATAGAAGCCTAACTGCAAAGTTTCATTCAGATAGCTTTAAAACTGAGGGACTAGTTTGCGTAGAAACGGACAGACGGACAATGGCGAGATCGACTCGGCTGTTGATCCTGATCTAGAATATATATACTTTATAGGGTCGGAGATGCTTCCTTCACTGCGTTGCAAACTTTTGACAGAAACTAATATACCCTGCAAGGGTATAAAAATTCGTTTTTACCATTTACCTATACATATAATTTGTACAGTTTTACAGTGACAGTTTTATTTTCACCGCTTTTTCCTCTATATTTAACGATCGGTCCCACAGTAGCAAAAGCTTTCTGATCGTTTTTATTATACCCTTGCAGGGTATATTAGTTTCAGTCAAAAGTTTGCAACGCAGTGAAGGAGGCATCTCCGACCCTATAAAGTATATATATTCTTGATCAGGATCAACAGCCGAGTCGATCTAGCCATGTCCGTCTGTCTGTCTGTCCGTTTCTACGCAAACTAGTCCCTCAATTTTAAAGCTATCTGAATGAAACTTTGCAGTTAGGCTTCTATATACTCTCACACGTACATATGTCGGAACGGGCCAGATCGGACGACTATATCATATAGCTGCCATAGGAACAATCGGAAAAATCTACGAAAAAAAATTATAACTTTGTCAGTTTTCAACCAATTTTCACCAAATTTGATATTTGCCCATTTAGTATTATTTCCGATTTTCCGTTTTAATTTAATGAAAATCGGCTGACAATATCCTATAGCTTCCATAGGAACAATCTGGAAAATAAAAGAAAAAACCATAACTTTGTCAGTTTTCAACATATTTTCACCAAATTTGATATTTAGCCATATTTTATTATTCCTGAATTTTAATTTTAATTTCATGAAAATCGGCTGACTATATCCTATAGCTTCCATAGGAACAATCAGGAAAATAAAAGAAAAATGCATAACTTTGTCAGTTTTCAACATATTTTCACCAAATTTGATAGTTACCCATATTTTAGTATTCCTGAATTTCGATTTTAATTTCATGAAAATCGGCTGACTTTACCCTATAGCTTCCATAGGAACAATCAGGAAAATAAAAGAAAAAACCATAACTATGTGAGATTTCAACATATTTTCACAAAATTTGATATTTAGCCATATTTTAGTATTTCTGAATTTTGATTTTAATTTCATGAAAATCGGCTGACTATATCCTATAGCTTCCATAGGAACAATCAGGAAAATAAAAAAAACCATAGCTTAGCCGTGTTTCAAACCATTGCCATCAAATTTGAGATTTGGCAACAAATTATTATTTCAGAATTTCGTTTTTAATTTTTTGTTTAAACTCTGCAAGGGTATACAAACTTCGGTGAGCCGATGTTAGCTTCCTTTCTTGTTGCAGTTAATCTATATATTTATATAAAACTGTTTATTAAAAACTAAGAATTAACGTACATCATAAACCAATTAAATGACCCTATTAAAATTTTTTTACCATTCAATTGTTATAAAACTAAACTGATTAGCTAAGATTTATTTTGGCCACAAACATACCCCCACTTTCTTCCAAACCCCCAAATTTCTATAAAAAAAACAACTCTGGACGCTAAACGTGTTAATCAATCGATCGGATTTTTGTCCAAAATGTAGTCCTCTACATAATAAAGATTCATTTAATATTTATTTAATATTGGATATTTTAATGTTTACTATTTTGATTCGGTTTTTTGAAAATCTAAGAATCTTCCTCATCATTTCCTAACGGTAAAAAACACTAATCGAAGTCAATTAGCAATATGAAAATTTATCGAGGGAATCCTGATACTTTAAGGATTCATATTGTGGTTTTAATTAACTTATTACATTAGCCTAAAGTAGGAATAATAATTCCAACAAATTATACACAAGCATTGAAATAAACGACGGCGCTCTCCCGCACTCTCTCTCTCTCTCTGACTCTCTGTACTACAATTATTTAGCTGCGGCTGATTTTGATTTATTTTTAAAACTTAAAATAAAATTAAACCTAACAATAAATAAAAATTAAATTATATTAATACATACACACACAAATAAACCCCGCCAAAGTGTTCAAGCGGCTGGGTTTTGGGAAAGTGGAAGGGGGAGTCGTCATCTTTAAAACTGAAAACTGATTATATGAAGATTAAGTTGTGGCGGATTATTCTTTCTTTGAAAGAAAAATAATACTGATATATGTGAATTAACAATAGGAAATTTTATCGAGTGAATTCTGATACTGAAAGGGATTTATATGGTAGTTTTCCTGAAGCTCTAGGTCAATTCTATAAAAAAAACATTTCACTAAGGGAAATTATTTATTTATTTATTCAATAAAGCTTATCTGAATAGTTATAGTTTCTAGAAAGTATGCCCATGGCAGCTGGTTGTAAAACACACTGTTTTAAAAAAGGCCTTTACGGTGTCAAAAAATTCTCCAAATCGATGTGTCGAAAATGAAAAAACCAAATGGATTCCATTAAAGAATGATGGCTCCTCCCCCAAAGCGTTTAAATTTTAAAAAAAAATTTTATTTCTGGATTTAAAAACGTTTTTACTAAAAAACCCGGTTTTTTTCGCCGAAAATCGGACTTTAAAATGGTGAAAAAGAGCCTTTTGGGGAAAGCAAAAATTAGTTAAGAATGTGTGTGCAAAATTTCAAACCGATCGGTTGGATAGTTTCCGAGAATTTTTTGACACCGACTTTTTTGAGAAAATTTCGAGTAAAATGCGTTTAAAGTTTGAGAAGCAATTTTGACACAATACTCTTCAAAGGTTTTTCTATCGAATAAAACATACAATTTTTTACCCCCCTAAAGCCCTTAAGAACTGAAAGACAAGTTTGCGTGTAATCGACCAGACGGATATGGTTAGATCGGCTGTTAATGCCGATCAAGAAAATATGTACATACATATGTATGTATGTATACAGTACTTTATGGAGTTGGAAATGAGTACTTCACTGTTGCAAACTTAAGACTAAAATTATAATATCCTGCAAGGGTATAATGAGTGGCTGGTCACTGGATAAACGTATATACATATATGTATGATTCTTATTATGGATTCCCATTGCAGGCACATATTTGAAAAAGTACACCTGTATTGTTTTAAAATATTTATACCCTTGCAGGGTATTATAATTTCAGTCAAAAGTTTGCAACGCATTGAAGAAGACATTTCCGACCCTATAAAGTATACGAGTATATATTCTTCTTCAACAGCCGAGTCGATCTAGCCATGTCCGTCTGTCCGTTTCTACGCAAACTAGTCCCTCAGTTTTAGAGCTATCTGAATTTGCAGGTGGTCTTCTTTGTGCTCTCACTCGTACATATGTATGCCGGAACGAGCCGGATCGGACGACTATATCCTATAGCTTCCATATGAACAATCAGGAAAAAAAATAAATAAATCATAACTTAACCGTTTTCATCAAATTTGAGATTTGGCAACTAATTATTATTCCAGATTTTCGGTTTTAATTTTTTGTTTAAATTCTGCAAGGGTATAAAAACTTCGGTGAGCCGAAGTTAGCTTCCTTTCTTGTTTTACAATAATTTCTCTTGTTGCATTTGTAAAGATTTCATAAATAACAAGTAAGAAAGCTACAGTCGAGTGAGCTCGACTGTGAGATACCCGCTACCCATACTTAAACCAGAAAAGCGTCAGGACGCTAGAAAAAACAATTAATACAATTTGAACATAACGGACAAATGCAAATGCAAGTGTAATATAATCACATGCATAGAAAAATACATACACATGTATCAATGTGTGTAAAAACGCGTTATTATTGCATTTAAGCGGCTAATAATTATTACCATTTATTAAAATTGCTTTTCGAATATCTTATAAGATTCTTTTCCGAACAAAACCAAGAACTGATAAGAATATTTAGTTGGTCTAATTGGTCAACAAAAGGAAGCCTGCTGCCAGCAGCCGTTTGTGGCCATACAAAATTATTTCTTTAATAACTTCGACTCTTTTTATCTGATCGCAACCAAATTTTCAGGGATCACACAGACTATAGTTCTTAATCTACGTACCGACTCGCGACTCTAGCTTTAAAAGTATACGCTTAATACGCTTTTTTATGATTTGCGGGGGCGGAAGTGGGCGTGGTAAAAATTTGAAACATACTTGATCTGCGTGCAAGCATAAGAAATACTGTCGAAAAAAAATTATAGTCTTATAGTCTCTGAGATCCAGTGTTTCATACGGACAGACGGACAGACAGACAGACAGACAGAAAGACATGGCTAGATCGACTCGGCTGTTGATCCTGATCAAGAATATATATACTTTATAGGGTCGGAAATGCTTCCTTCTACCTGTTACATACATTTCCTGCCGGCACAACGTTATAATACCCTTCTACCCTATGGGTAGCGGGTATAAAAAGCCGTTTTTTCCGTTTCATTGTTTCTATAAAGTTTCACTTTCAATTGAACTTTCTGTTAAGGTCGTCTTTCGTCTCTATCTACTTTTTACTCGGTCACAAGTGCCTACGGCCATTGCACTGTGGAGCGTCTAGAAAAAAACATTCGAGAAAATATCCCACTAAAAATATAATTCAACTTTATAAAAGATTAAATTTTTATATCCTGTACCAAAGGTAACTTCTACATTTGTTTTTGCAGCACCATATTCTTAACAAAATAAGTCTCGTACTGTCAATTTATTTATTTTCTCTTCTTCGACTATACAAGTATGTTTGTCTACCTGTCTAAAACAAATCGTTGATTAAGATGCCTGAAACAAAAATTTTTGTAAGAGATGGAAAAAAATACATATTTTTTATAAGCTTTATAACTTTAATCAATAGTTTTCAATATGGTGTTACAATTTTAGTCAGAAGCGATCTAGTGCTTTAGTTTTGAAGCTATGTGAATGAAGCAGTGCAGCATTCATATATTCTCATTAGTAAATAAGTCGGAACGCTCCTGTATTATTTATGTAGGTGCCACAGGGACGATTGGTAAATGTAAAGGAAATGTAAAACTCTCCATCTGGTTGTAATAATACTATGCATTACTTCGGAGTTTCTTTAAATAAATATGTATAATTTATATTGTTTTAATTCTTAATGATTCAATTGCAAACTGTAAGGGTATACAAACTACGGCGCACTATGGGGCCGCGGACCGGTTTTTGTGGCCTTAATTAATAACTCGGTCAGTTTTGGAGATATCGACATGAAACTTTACGTATCGTCATAAAAAACGAATTTAATAATAATAATAATAATAATAAGAATTAAAATAATAATAATAATAATAAAAATAATAATAATAATAATAATAATAATAATAATAATAATAATAATAATAATAATAATAATAATAATAATAATAATAATAATAATAATAATAATAATAATAATAATAATAATAATAATAATAATAATAATAATAATAATAATAATAATAATAATAATAATAATAATAATAATAATAATAATAATAATAATAATAATAATAATAATAATAATAATAATAATAATAATAATAATAATAATAATAATAATAATAATAATAATAATAATAATAATAATAATAATAATAAAAATAATAATAATAATAATAATAATAATAATAATAATAATAATAATAATAATAATAATAATAATAATAATAATAATAATAATAATAATAATAATAATAATAATAATAATAATAATAATAATAATAATAATAATAATAATAATAATAATAATAATAATAATAATAATAATAATAATAATAATAATAATAAAATAAAAACCAAATAAATTATGTGTTTTTAATCATAAATAATTTTTTTAATAAAAATAAAAACATTACCTGTCTAATTTTTTTAAGGCTTCCGAAGAATTAAATCGACCTTTTATACGTTTCTTCCTGTGGGATACCCGCTACCCATAGTAAATAGTTAATATATATATTATAATAACATGCATACAAAAATACATACACTTGTGTCTATGTGTGTAAAACCGCGTTATTATTGCATTATAGCGGCTAATAATTATTACCATTTATTAAAATTGCTTCTTTAATATCTTATAAGATTCTTTTCCGATCAGAATCAAGAACTGGTACGAATATTTAGTAGGTCTAGTTGGTCAAACGAATGAGGCATGCTGCCAGCAACCGTTTGTGGCCATACAAAAATATTTCTTTAATAACTTCGACCATTTTTATTTGATAGCAACAAAATTTTTAGGAATCACACACAGTGATCCAGTGTTTCATACGGACAGACGGACAGACAGACAGACAGACGGACATGGCTAGATCGTCTCGGCTGTTGACGCTGATCAAGAATATATATACTTTATAGGGTTGGAGATGCCTCCTACCTGTTACATACATTTCCTGCCGGCACAAAGATATAATACCCTTCTACCCTATGGGTAGCTGGTATAATGAACGTCATGCAGTTTGTAATTTCAACCAACCTTTCCCAAGCTATAAATATTACTGGAGATATAAAGAAATTATATATAAAACAAAAAGGTTTTCCCAGTTTATTCTGATACCTCCAATGATCACACCAATGACAGCTATTTGAAATAATATCTCGATCCAGGCAGTTCCGACTGAAATACTACCGACAATAAAATAAATTCTATTTAGCCACTTTTTAGAGAATGTATCCTTAATCATGCTGAAAGCTTCTTACCAAATTGTTATATGCTCGGCAAGGGTTTGTATTGTAGGTATTAACGCATTAATACCGGCCGCCTAGAATAAAAGTATGATAACCACAATTTGAGAGGAGAAAGCGCAACAATAAAAGATATTACGGTCAATAAACGGTTCACTGTAGGTTTGAAACCGGCATGCTGAAGCAATATAATATCAAACAAGTTGCATCAAACTTGTTGAAGGTCAAAACTGGTTGCTGGCTTCGTGGTTAAACAGCCGAAACAGTGCTTTCTATTCGTTCGCGAAGAAATAACGCCACACGGCCCGCCGTACGCCGCGAACGAAAAAATATCAAAAGTAAAAAAAGCATACATCTAACATACATATGACAGACATAGTTTTAATCAAAAACACATTTAAAATGTAATTCATTTAAAATTATAGGGTAAAACAGACAAGTACATTTAAAAAAATGTTCAGAGTATATGAAAAAAAAAATTGTGCATTGTTGTTTTAATTTTAATTTAAATTAAAAGTGAATTATGCTGAAGTCCAATATGCCCGTCTCCAAGTCACCGCCGGTCCTAAAGCTTAAACCCAGCGAGATGGGTGGCCAAGACAGCACATTAGACTCAAGAAAATATCAAAATAACAGTGCTGATATACCAAAAATGAAGCTGCTCAAGGTTAATTATGTGCATCAGTGCAAGGAGGCTATTATAAACAGGTCAAACGAGTCGCCACAGTCTGGTCGGCTGAACAACCCCACTCGTTTCGAGAGTCTATGCAGACAGTTTAGATATCCAGCACATATTGGCTCTCCATACCAAACCTGTTCAAATATATTGCTAAAGAACTCAAAAAGTCTTTTGGCCTCCCAAAGCCAATTAAGAATCGATTCCTGGGCAACTCAAAAAAGCAGCGCCTTGCTTCAGGAGGCAAATGGGAATGATTGTTCTTGTAACAAGGCAATTATTTGTAACGGCAATAATTTACATCTTTGGAAACATCAAAGCTCTCATTGCGACTTTCTGCTTGAGGCCAATGGAATAAAATCACGTTCCGACCGAATCGCGAGGATCGAAAGCGCAGAAGTGAGTAATACACTTCTGAGCCCTGAACATGCAATTCAAAGATGGAAAACACAACAGCATTCAAACCCATTGAAATCTTTGGACGCGGGACAAGAAAGTAACTCAAGCTATAAAAAAAAAACCAAGTTAGAAAGAGTTCACATTCGCAAAAAACGAGAGCCACTGCTAATAATTAACTGCTTGGTAGATGAAAAAGAACGGTTTAGCCAACGTCATAATTATCTAAGAAATTATTGTGATAAGAGTTATGATTACGCCGTACCAGATAGTCAACACCATACAGCAAATCCAAAAAGCTGGTCTGATTCTGGGGATTCTTCTAATTGTAATAGCCAGACGCAAATTAAGCAATCTAATCTTTCTCATAATGTCGAAACTAATGGGAAAAAATCGGAAAGACACGCTCCAGCCAAGCCGAGAGAAAATCTGATAAATCTTAAAAAGGCATTTGGTGGTGACCCAAACGACTTACAGAATTTTTCCAAGAAAAATCTGACCAAGATAACGACTAACGAATTAATACAAGCCGCTACAGAAAATATAAAGCAATGTAACATTGAACAAGAGCGTAAGCTAATTAATATGAAAGTAACCGCAGAGGAATCCAAATGCAGCAGCCTTTGGGTCAGGGAGTCGTCTTATATCAAAGGCTTCAATGAATTCACTAAATCCTCTAGATCCGATGCTAGTGTGTTGTCATCTAACGAATCCACGACGTCATCCCACTGTGGAGAATCCTGTCTAGATAATAATTCTCTGGGTTGCTCAGAAAAAGATTGCTGTGAGTGTTATGGACAGCAGTACTCAACGTCTTCCTTAAGCTGCCTAGTCAAGGATTGTTGCAACGCCGTCGGAGGTGTTTTCTGGAATAATGAATATAACGAGCTTTCGCCAGGAAAGTCTACCAATTGTTGCTGCAGCTCGTCGAGCTGTGATGAAGATGACTGCTCTTACTATGAGGAAAGCTTAGGCGACGACTTAAAGTCCGACACAGTACAATTGGATGGCGACTCATCCGAAGATACAAAACGATACGAAAAGGTAGTGCAACAGGTAGGTACCGTGACTGGTAGTAAGTTATAAAGCGTGAAAATAATTATACATCGCTAATAAAAGACGGAAGTCTTTTACATGTATGAACGATGTACATCATATATGAGTATATAGAACAAGAACGGAAGCTAACTTCGGCTCACCAAAAATTTTATACCCTTGCATAATTCAATACAAAAACAAGAAAGGAAGCTAACTTCGGCTCACCGAAGTTTGTATACCCTTGCAGAGTTTAAACAAAAAATTAAAAACGAAATTCTGAAATAATAATTTGTTGCCAAATCTCAAATTTCAGAAATACTAAAATATGGCTAAATATCAAATTTGGTGAAAATATGTTGAAATCTGACAAAGTTATGGTTTTTTCTTTTATTTTCCTGATTGTTCCTATGGAAGCTATAGCATATAGTCAGCCGATTTTCATGAAATTAAAACCGAAATTTGGAAATAATACTAAATGGGCAAATATCAAATTTGGTGAAAATTGGTTGAAAACTGACAAAGTTATAATTTTTTTTCGTAGATTTTTCCGATTGTTCCTATGGCAGCTATATGATATAGTCGTCCGATCCGGCCCGTTCCGACATATGTACGAGTGAGAGTATATAGAAGCCTAACTGCAAAGTTTCATTCAGATAGCTTTAAAACTGAGGGACTAGTTTGCGTAGAAACGGACAGACGGACAGACGGACATGGCTAGATCGACTCGGCTGTTGATCCTGATCAAGAATATATATACTTTATAGGGTCGGAGATGCCTCCTTCACTGCGTTGCTAACTTTTGACTGAAACTAATATACCCTGAAAGGGTATAATTAAAACCGATATTCTGGAATAATAATAAGTTGCAAATCTCAAAATTTGTGAAAATATGTTGAGAAGCAGCGAAGTTATGATTTTTTCTTGTATTTCCCTGATTGTTTATATAGGATGTAGCTGTCCGATTTTCATGAATTTAAAACCGAAATTCCAAAATAATATGAAATGGCGAAATATTAAATTTGGTTAAAATATTTTGAAAACTGACATAGTTATAATTTTTTTTCGAAGATGTCACGAGTTCGATTCCCGTCGGCGGCGATTCAAAGTTTTTATATTTTTTTAGCAAATAATTTTTTGGTTGTAATTTTTTCTCGTAAATCAAAATAATTACACAGGTATACAAAAATTGATCTTACAAAAGTCCAGTGAATGAAATATTCAGATTGTGAAAGATCTCGGTCTGTATATTGCTAGTTCGAAAATCAAAAAAATTTCTCACGTACCAATTTTGAGGAAATCGCCCTCAAAGTGCCAAAAATTACCTAATTTGGCACTTTTCAAACGCTAATAACACAGAAACCGCGCGTGTACCAAAGAATTTGACTTAAATGAAAGGCCAATCTTTCCCCTTTCAGATTTCAGATGGGTCCTAAATTTAGGACGTCAGGTTCAGGAGCTATATCGCTTTTTCTGAACGGATTTTTGAGACCTTTTTTTGCTATGTTGTAGCCCTGGAACTCAGTACATTATATGTAAATTTCTCTCCGTTTTTTAGTTATTTTCCTTCTTATTTTCTTTCTTTCATATAATTTTGCCACGCGCCTTGTAATGGTACAGGGTATTCTACTGTCGGTACACCCGACTGTATTTCTATCTTGTTTAACATCGTTTAATAAATGAAGAAAACTAGTTTTCGAAGATTTTATAAGATGAAATAAAACGTAGAATATGTTAACGGTAATAACACTACTTTTATACTATCAGTGGCCCAGTTGTAACTAACTGGAAATCCGGTTTTAAGCTCCAGGTCAAACTTCAGCTCAACTTTGAAGTGTTTGTGTTCTTGGTCAATACCTCTGTTCTTCTATAGAAAACCATAAGAAACGCTTTTCACGAAAATGTAATCTTTTTACAAAAGAAACGCAAATATAGTAGATACATATTCTGATGTCAAATATTATTTCTGTTAGTTTTTAATATTTTTAACGAGGGACTTTATAAAAATGAGTATTTATTTTGGCACTTCAACATTTATCACATTCGGTTTAAAATAACTCTTCCATTTTTTATTTTGAAAATATTTTCATTTAAACTCTTATTAAATTAAAATTATTTTGAATTCCGTTTTAAACAATCTGATATTATGGATTCCAGTTATTGAAGCACTTTGTGTTTTTATACCGTTCCAGGGTATTATAATATCAGTCAAAAGTTTGCAACGCAGTGGAGGAGATATCTCCGACCCTATAAAGTATATAGATTCTTGATCAGGATCAACAGTCGAGTCGATCTAGCCATGTCCGTCTGTCCGTTTCTACGCAAACTAGTCCCACAGTTAAAGTTTCATTCAGATAACTTTGTAGTAGTCTTATATATACTCTCACTCGTACATATGTCGGAACGAGCCGGATATAGTATAGAATATAGCTGCCATAGGAACAATCGGAAAATTTTTAGAAAAAAAATTTTAACTTTGTCAGTTTTCAACATACATATTTTCATAAAATTTGAGATTTAGCCATATTTTACTATACTTGCATTTCGGTTTTCATTTTATTAAAACCGGACGACTATATCTTATCCCTGGCAGCCACGCCTATGCACGCACGCCCCTATGTAGGCAGCACTTTTGGGGTTAAATAAAGAAAATATGTGAAAAAAACCATAACTTTGCTGTTTTTCAATAAATGTTTATTAAATTTGGAATTTGACCACTATTTATAATTTCCGAATTTTTTTTTAAATTTCTTAAATTTAATTTGTAATCTGCAAGGGTATACAAACAAAGTCGAAGTTAGCTTCCTTTCTTGTTTAACAGATGGAAAAATGTTATTAAAATATATTCATATTTATTTCATTATTTGTTAAATTTTAATTTATTTTGCAAACTTTTAACGAAAACATTTTTTATGTTTTCGGCTTTCGTGCTTTTTGCGGTGTAACAAAGGTCGCACAAACTAAAGGCCCAAAAATGCTTTTGTATTTGGGTTTTTAACAGCCTTTTTTATTGTACTTAGGTCGTGCAGTGGGTAGTTTAATTGAGACTTAATATAATGCCCTCTATTTCAAGTCGCAGAAATGATTTTTAAACAAGAAGCTAACTTCGGCATGTCGATGTTTCTATACCCTTGCATATTGCAATTGGATTATTAATAACACAGGTTAACGTGTTTTAGTTATTGGAAAGCTGAAGTTAATTTTCAAAGGAATTCAGTTCATAAAATCAGAATCCGCCGTCATAATTTGCTGTCGTCCGATCCGGCCCGTTCCTACTTACATATGTACGAGTAAGAATATATACAAATCTAACTTCTAAAGGACATGGCTAGATAAACTTGTCTGTCGATGCTGATAAAAAATATTTGTATTTCCGCGAACAAATTCTAAACAGATGCATTATGCTCTGGCTTTTGTTTTCTAAAATCACTGGGAGAATGCAGAGTCGAAATAAAATGAATAAATTCAAATTAAAAACAAGAAAGGAAGCTAACTTCGGCTCACCGAAATTTGTATACCCTTGCAGATTACAAATTAATAAAAAAAATTAAAAGCAAAATTCTGAAAAAAATAATAAAAAGTGTTGCCTACTTCGGGGCGTGCGTGGCGAAAATGCTAGGCAGCCACGACAGTGATAAGATATAGTCGTCCGATTTTCATGAAATTAAAACCGAAATTCAGGAATAATAAAAAGTGGCCAAATCTCAAATTTGATGAAAATATGTTGAGAAACAGCGTAGTTATGATTTTATCTATTATTTTCCTGATCGTTCCTATGGGAGCTATAGGATACAGTCGTCCGATTTTCATGAAATTAAAACCGAAACTCGGAAATAATATTTAATGGCCAAATATCCAATTTGGTGAAAATTGGTTGAAAACTGACAAAGTTATACATTTTTTTCGAAGATTTTTCCGATTGTTCCTATGGCAGCTATATGATATAGTCGTCCGATCCGGCCCGTTCCGACTTATGTAGGAGTAAGAGTATATAGAAGACTAACTACAAAGTTTCATTCAGATAGCTTTAAAACTGAGGGACTAATCGGACGGACAGACAGACAGACGGACGGACAGACGGACTTTGCTAGATCGACTGGGCTGTTGATCCTGATCAAGAATATATATACTTTATAGGGTCGGAGATGTCAACCACTTAGAATCATACAAATTCCTGTAAATCCTTGTTGTCTAATCTATCCATTTCTGGCATTATTTTTTATTTTATGAGTTTTATTATATTTAATAATGATTATTATAATAATGATTATTATAATAATGATTATTAAAGGGTGTCCCAATAAGAGTTACAGGGTTTGATATTGCTATATTTGGACAACCCGTGCACTATGGGGAATTTGCCCATTTCCGTGGTATTTAGTCATTTTATTAAACTATCAATATTTGGTTTTTTTTTATGTAAACATATTACAAATATATGGCTCTACATATTTCAATAACAAAATGTAATTAAACCACTGTTAAATATATCGACTGTTAAACTCAGCTGTTGCAGCCAAAACCAACTCTTGCTTGAAAATAGGTAATTATTTATTCGTACTTTGAAAGTGCATAACTCAAAAAGGACACAACTTTTCGCTTCAACTTTTTAAGGACACCAATCATACGGGTTTCTATTATGTATTGTATGTAATAAAATTTCCCTTCATTCGTGTCTTATTAATATATAGCCAATTTTGTAAATGCTTTCAAGGGCAATTTAAAAAAAAACAACATTTTTACTTTACTTGGAGTTACAAAAAATACCTATCGTCGTATAAGTGTAAGTCCAAGTGTATGTCGTAGAGCCATTAATTAAGAATAAAAGGCAATTTGTCTCTATGTGCACAAATCCGCACAATTTGAGTAAATTCGATTTTTTGTGAGGTAACTTTCATTTTTCATGGGCCCAGCTCTTTGTATGTATGGCGCATAGAAACGGACAACTCCAACCAAAAAAAGCAATTGTTGACTTTATAGATTTTATAACCCATAAGAACTATTTAAAAAGCAAAATCAATTTTTTTTCTCAAATTTACATGCTAAACGGAAAAAATACAATATGATGCAATTAATTATTAATTTTTAGATCGTTTCTATGGGAGCTATATGATATAGTGGTCCGATTTTCATGAAATTAAAACCGAAATTCTAAAATAATACAAAATGACTATATCTCAAGTTAGATGAAAATATGTTAAAAACTGACAAAGTTATAATATTTTTTTTCGTCAGGGGAGGGCGGAGCCACGCCCATTTTTCCAAAAATATTTCTATTGGTGTTTATAACAATAATACAAAAACCGTTTTGAAAAATCATACTTAGTTTAGAAGTTATTAATAAATACCACGGAAATGGGCAAATTCCCCATAGTGCCGTGGTCTGACAATTGTGCAAACTTGACATATGTAAACAGAACTTGGGAAATTTACCATGAAACACTACAAAGTGAAACAAAAACAAGAAAGGAAGCTAACTTCGGCTCACCGAAGTTTGTATACCCTAGCAGACTTTAAACAAACAATTAAAAACGAAATTCTGAAATAATAATTTGTTGCCAAATCTCAAATTTGATGGCAATGGTTTGAAACACGGCTAAGCTATGGTTTTTTTATTTTCCTGATTGTTCCTATGGAAGCTATAGGATATAGTCAGCCGATTTTCATGAAATTAAAATCAAAATTCAGAAATACTAAAATATGGCTAAATATCAAATTTGGTGAAAATATGTTGAAATCTGACAAAGTTATGGTTTTTTCTTTTATTTTCCTGATTGTTCCTATGGAAGCTATAGGGTATAGTCAGCCGATTTTCATGAAATTAAAATCGAAATTCAGGAATACTAAAATATGGGTAACTATCAAATTTGGTGAAAATATGTTGAAAACTGACAAAGTTATGGTTTTTTCTTTTATTTTCCTGATTGTTCCTATGGAAGCTATAGGGTATAGTCAGCCGATTTTCATGAAATTAAAATCGAAATTCAGGAATACTAAAATATGGGTAACTATCAAATTTGGTGAAAATATGTTGAAAACTGACAAAGTTATGCATTTTTCTTTTATTTTCCTGATTGTTCCTATGGAAGCTATAGGATATAGTCAGCCGATTTTCATGAAATTAAAATTAAAATTCAGGAATAATAAAATATGGCTAAATATCAAATTTGGTGAAAATATGTTGAAAACTGACAAAGTTATGGTTTTTTCTTTTATTTTCCTGATTGTTCCTATGGAAGCTATTGGATATAGTCAGCCGATTTTCATGAAATTAAAACCGAAATTCGGAAATAATACTAAATGGGCAAATATCAAATTTGGTGAAAATTGGTTGAAAACTGACAAAGTTATAATTGTTTTTTGAAAATTTTTCGGATCGTTCCTCTGGCAGCTTATGATATAGTGGTCCGATCCGGCCCGTTCCGACATATGTACGAGTGAGAGTATATAGAAGCCTAACTGCAAAGTTTCATTCAGATAGCTTTAAAACTGAGGGACTAGTTTGCGTAGAAACGGACAGACGGACAGACGGACATGGCTAGATTGACTCGGCTGTTGATCCTGATCAAGAATATATATACTTTATAGGGTCGGAGATGCTTCCTTCACTGCGTTGCAAACTTCTGACTGAAACTAATATACCCTGCTAGGGTATAATGACAATTGTTCTTTACATGAAACATAATGCCTTAGCCTACGTACCGCAGTTTCTTTTCCGCTCTCTGTGATGGCGCAAATCGGTTTGCTTTATCTGCCAAATTATTGTTTATATGCTACCCGATTTAGTGTGGACAAATAACATAAACTTAAAACCCTAAACATAGAAAATACTGACAACTGACACATAAACACTAGATTCGACCATCGATAGCCACTAGTTCGTTCCGCGACATCCCCACCCCTGTGAAGCAGCCGTACTCACCACGTCCAGGACAGCTAGCTTCGAAGCGGGACGCATTGTCGTCTTGTCGTCTCTATCGGTAGTTCGCACCGCTGCTCGACGAGGTACTTCATCCTTCCCGGTGAACACCTCTTCCACTACGCCTCGTTTCCATTCCCTTCGTGGTATGGCCGGATCGCAGATGAAAACCAGGTCTCCTCGACGGATGAGCTCGACGCGCTTGCACCACTTCTCCCTGCGCACAAGAGTTGGCAGGTACTCGTGCACCCAAAGGTTCCAGAAGCGATCGCGCATCATCCTCGCTATGCGCCACTGCTTTCTGGTAGCGCATCTCATCTTTGACTCCCTTAGACGACAGCTCGCTCTGGATCTGTGCAGGCTCGAACACTTCGCTGAACCTCTTGGCCTCGCGGTCGGCTCCAACGAAGTTCTTCCCATTGTCGCTCCTTATCCTGACCACTGGTCCACGGCGGCTCTTGAAGTTCCTCATGGCGATTATGCAGGAGTCGGTGGACAAATCGTGAGCCATCTCCAAGTGGATAGCTCTCGTGGTCAGGCACGTAAACAGTGCCACCCACCTCTTCTCTGTGCGACATCCAACTGTCACAAAGAGCGGCCCATAGTAGTCCAGGCCAGTAGATTTAAATGGCCATCCGTTGGCATCCAGCCGGTCCGCAGGCAGGGGGCCCATCTCGGGCTGTGTGGGTCGTGCCTTCCGCAGCTTGCAAACGTTGCATTTTCTCGCCACCCTCCGTAGCAGCCTCCGTAAGTTCGTTATCCAGAACTTACTCCGGATCGCTCCGATTGTCGCCTCCGTGTTTTGGTGGCACATCTTTTCGTGGTGTTGCTGCACGATCATCTCCGCCAGCGCCTCCTCGTGAGACAGTATGATCGGCCGACGTGCGTTGTATGGCACACACGCCGCGTCGTCGATCCTTCCACTGCAGTGGTGCGCAAAGGTTGAAGCGCTAAAATGTTATCATTGGCATCAAAGACATGTACTATATTTAAATTATCTTATGTATACACTTTTAAAAGTGCAATTCCTCTGTCCTCAGCGCTTCAACTCTACTGGAAGTATTTTTGCGCACCTTAAGCCTTACTACGGTAATATGGGATCTATAGGATATAGTCGGTCGATGGAGCCAATTTTTTTAGTATATGTTCAAAACATTTTTTTAGATTTTTGGGGGAAATTTCACACCAATATCTCAACGGGAAGTATTTATGGCCGCGGCTCCGTACAAGCGCAACCACTGTGCACTGGCTCTCAATACTCCGTCCTCGTCAAGGTATGGGGCCAGTCCGTGCAGTCGGCTGCCCTTGGCGACGTTTCCTTGGCTGTCTTCAGCAAACGCTTGTCGCTGCGACTGCCGTATCAGTGCGCGCTCTGCTTCAGCGCACTCTATCGAGGTCAATCCATACGCCTCTCCATCGCGACGTATTCCACGGCACCGTCGAATGAATCTGAGCACCCACGCGGTGCTTCTCACCAGTCGATTATAGCTGGAGAACCTCTGTAGGGATATAAAGATTACCGTGACCAAGGCAAACTCACATTTCATTTCCTCGTCGTCTGGCGTCGGAGGAATCCAGTCCTCGCTCGATCTCGGCCAGCTCTCCTCTGGTCCTCGTAGAAACGGCGGTCCGCTTAGCCATCGCGAACCGATGCTCAGGTCCACGGCCTGGCGCGGCCTTGTCGCGTCATCTGCCACGTTTTCGGCAGACGGGATCCATCTCCACTGGGACGCCTCTGTCAATTCCAAAATCTCCGCCACCCGGTTTCCGACGAACTGTTTGTAGCTCCGGTGGGTGTTGCTTATCCAGTGCAACACAGTCTTGGAGTCCGTCCATAACACGCAGCTGCTGATCGCCACAGCGTGCTCCTGCTTGACGGTGTCCATCAGCCTCGTGCCCAATACCGCTTCTTGGAGTTCCAGTCGCGGGATCGACATAGTCCTCATCGGGGTGCATTTCGTCTTGGAGCTTATGAAATGCGCCTGCACGTCTCCGTTCTCGTACGTGGCCCGCCAGTAGGCCGCTGCTGCGAACGCCGATTGACTGGAGTCCACGAAGATGTGCAGCTGTAGGATCCGCACTCGTCCACCGTCGAAGTAGTGCGGGCATCGGAACTCCTGGATCTGACTCATCCCTTGCCGCCAGTCCTCGAAGGCTGCGGCCAATTCATCCGGTAGCGGCTCGTCCCAGCTGACTCCTCTCTGCCAAATCTCCCTCAGCAGCAGTTTGGCAGTCACCATGTAGCAGCTCAGGAATCCAATCGGATCAAATGTGGACATCACCAGGCTTAGGAACTCCCTCTTGGTAAGGACTCGTTCCCCCGTCATCACCTTCTCCTCAGCTTTGGTCCATCTGACGCTGGCGATGGACTCAAGTGGGTTCAAAGCTCTGACCACACTTGCCGAACTGGAGGTAAATCGGCACAAATCAAAACCCGCTTCAGCGTGAATTTCCCTTACCCGTGTCGAGATGGCGATAGCTTTGCCCTCGCTGGCGAAACTGTCGACGTAGTCATCCACGTAGTGGTTGATGGCCAGGGCTGCTCGCGGGTCCGTGCTGCTGTACCGCAAGGCACTCACGATCTTCACGTAGTCCGCCAAACATGGTGAGCAGGCCGCTCCGAACATGATCACTGCCATCTCGTATACGTCCGGCTCCCGCTGGTCATCTCCGTCTCTCCACAGAAACCTCTGGGCGCATCTGTCCTTCGGCTGCGTCAGTACCTGATAAAACATCTCCTTGATGTCTGCACAAATCCCAACTGCTCCTTCCCGAAAATGGAAGAGCACTGCTGGGAGGGGCTTGTAGCGCTGTGTTCCTTTCAGTAGCGCTGAATTCAAGGACACGTCGAAAACTAGCCGGATTTTCCCAGGCTTGTTCGGGTTTTCCACTCCGAAGTGCGGCAGGTAACACACTTTGCCCTCCTGGGACCTCTGGACTTCCTGGGCCTCCAGTCGTCGTGCGTATCCGTTCTCGACGTAATCGTCCATTATCCGGATGTAGGCCGACGCGAAGTCCACATCTCGCTTCATCTTGCGCTCGATGTTGACGAGCCTCCTGAGGGCCATGCTGTAGCTCTCCGGCAGTCTCACCTCGTCGTCCTTCCATAGCAGCCAGGTCTCGTATCTTTGGCCTACTCGTTTGGTCGTCTTCTCCTGGATGCTCAGAGCGCGTGCGTCGCCGCCATCTGCGACTGACGGCTCCAGGTCCACGCTGCCAGCTGCGACTGGCTGCACCGACTTCAATGGCTTCACTCCGAAATTTTCGATCTCGAAGTAGTCGCTGACAGAAGATCATCCTGGGGCACGGCTAGGAGGCACGAACTCTGGAGCGGTGAGCTCGCCTTTCCGTTCACCGGTCCATACACCACCCATCCAAGTGCGGTGTCTGCTGCAAACGGCCCTCCAGATCCATAGCTTTTGGTTCTGAAGGGTACTCCTAAATGCGCATGATCCAGTCCAATTAGGATCCTCGGCGTCGCATTGTTGTACGGCATCACCGGCAGACGCGTGTTCGCCTTCACCGCCTGTAAATCCTCCTGACGCAGGCTCTGCATCGGAAGGTTTAGGTTGGCCACTCCGTACACATTTTTCAGTCCATGGCGCTTCGACTTGCCCGCTGCGCTGATCTGTAGGCTGACCACCTTCGTGTGCTGTTTTTCCACCAAACCACTGCACGTTCAGCTGTCGACTCTCGCCTTTCAGGTTCAGGCTGCGGATGAGTTCGTCGTCGATGAGCGTGACAGACGATCCTTCATCGAGCAGTGCGTACGTGTCGACCTTCCTATTCTCACCGTACAGCGTCACTGACCGTGGCATTCCCCTCCGATTGTTGTAGCTCTGTACGGCTGTCGGTCTTGATCCGATGGATGGATGGATTGTTCAGGTACTTCGTGGAATAAGTGGTGATGCCTCATCACCAACATCTGGGGCGGTCGGCATACCGCTCCTCCTCGCGAACACTATTCGCGTGCAGGATCCCTAGCTTCGGTTGTTCCCTGGCTCCGGCGTCCGTGACAGTGCACACCAGTTTGGCGAATTCATGGAGCCATTCGCTCAGGTGCGCCACCGTCGGATACGGCTGTATCGTGGCCGCGTGCCTTGCCCAGTCCAACCTCTTGCTCAGCGGCAACTTGGCGATCAGCTCCTCCATTAGGGTTGGGTTCCCTAGGTGCTGGCTGCCGGTCGCGGTCGACTGCAGGAACGCTGACAGGTTGCTCACCTTCGTCGCGAACGGCACGATCCTCGCGATGTTGGCCTCCTGGATCGGCTGCACTTCGCGCACGCTCTCCAATTGGCTGCGGATCAGTTGCTCCGCGCGTCCGTACCGGAATCGTAGCTGCTCCATAACAGCTTGTACGTTGCTGGGATGGATAAGCAACGACTTCACTGTCTCGCGAGCCTCTCCCTTCAGGGATTTCACCATCCTCTGGTTGTTCTCCAGCTCGGTGCACTGGTAGGCTGCAGTTGTCTCTGTGAACGCGCATAGGAATATTGGCCATTCCTCTGGCTGACATCGAAGTCGGGAAGATCAGGCAGTCTGCGTGGCGCCCAACCATGTATGCCTGTTGTCGTTGCTCCATATGATAGGGGCGATGGCGCAGATACCTCAGAATTGTGTGGCGGCGGGTGAACATAACGTAGCACAGGCTGCGCCGCGGCGGTCAGACAAGATGGCGGAGAATAGCCCACTATTGTTGTTTTTGACACAAATTGCTCGTTTGCCCAATGGCCGCCAAGCGTCGGCGCCAAATTCACGCTCCATTGTGGCGGCAAATTTGCACTCGCTTGTGCCGGCAACTGCAACGATGGTGTCACTCCGAGATCGGTTTGCAGATTGTCCCTCATCTGCTGGGCAGGTTATCGCTCGAACTCTGCCGTGGCAGCGTTCCACTCGAACATGGCGGTGTATTCGCAGCACCGATCACTCCAACGCCGCGTGCCCCGATTCCAACGGGGTCCCTGGCGGCCTCTGCTTGTCCTCCACTTGCCCTTGCCTTCGCCGCCTCCGACTCCAGACGTGCGATCCTTTCCATTAAGGCCGCTACTACAGTCGTGGAATCCGTAACCTGCCCCGTCGCTTCGGGCTGCAGGTTACTTGCCGCTTTCCTGACGGCTCCTCCTCCGCTGCCGATCAACAGCCACACTCGCAGAGCTGGTCGGTGTGCCAGTTGCTGTGGCTGTGGTGGTCGCAGTTGCGGAAACACCCGCGGCTTCCAGCCTGGGGCTCCGCCGGGGCGAATGTTTCGTGGGCATCATCTTGCAGAGTGCGAATAAAATCATGGGAATGCCTTATGACACTCAAAATAGGACAGTTGTTGAAGTGATGTGATTTATTCTGTAAATGACAATTGTTCTTAACATGAAACATAATGCCTAAGCCTAGGTACCGCAGTTTCTCTTCCCCTCTCTGTGATGGCGCAAATCGGTCTGCTTTATCCGCCAAATTATTGTTTATATGCTACCCGATTTAGTGTGGACAAATAAGATCAACTTAAAACCCTAAACATAGAAAATACTGACAACTGACACATAAACAGTAGATTCGACTATCGATAGTTCGTTCCGCGATACCCATAATGTCTGATCTCTCGGGCTCCGAAGATGAGTCAAACATGATTAAATTAATTCAGCCTTATATAAGCTCCCACCTCCTTCAACACCAATCCATAATGAAAAAATAGACTAGGACCTGAACTCGAAGCAATAAATGGCAACGATGAGGAATGGTGGACCCTAAAGATCAGACCCAACATTTTTCGAAATTCCAATAGCCCAAAAACTAACAATAGCCCAAAAACTAACTAACTAACTAACGAACAAACGGTAAACCGCAATGACTCTGAAAGAACCAGTACTCTTACAGGCTTAAGGCAGGTTATCGGCAACTTAATCAACACCGGCCAAAGCATTAGCAACATACCTAGCAACGCTAAAAATTGTAACCATTCCGCAAGGAGCTACAAGAATCTTAGCCGACCACCAAGAACAATTACTCTCCAATAAATCGCCCCCTATTGTGGTTAATAACTGTGAGGATTTGAATGGACCTTTCAGATCCACAGACAAGATCATTGACCCGTGCAAATACTCCCTGAAATGCCATCCTAACAACTCTGGTTTCATTCTACCTGCAGATTCAGATGCATAAAGGTCCATAACAAAATCTCTAATACTTAAAAATATCCATTCCATTCCTGTCGTTTAAAACAAGTAAGAAAGCTACAGTCCAGTGAGCTCGACAATTTTTATCTGCTCGAAACCAAATTTTCAGGAATCACACAGACTATCGTATTTAATGTACATACCAAAACTCTAGCTTTAAAATTGCGCTTTTTGATGATTTGCGGGGGCGGAAGTGGGCGTGGTAAAAATTTGAAACAAACTTGATCTGCGTGCAAGCATAACAAATACTGTCGAAATAAACTTAGAGATCTATCTCATACCAGGCGTGGCGGTTAATAATTCTTAATTTTTTTCTAAAGTAAATTGTCAATTGTGGAATGACTGAATGAAATCGTTTGTTCAAAGTTAGCTCTATCGCTTGATAAACATTTTCTCATCATCCTGGTAGATTTTGAATATCCTTCCAAAAAAACTGTTTATCCTGCGGATGGATCCCTTCATCAACCTTTTTTTTCACTTTTTCGAAGTTTTTAAGCTGCTGCCTAGAGAGCGGGAGCAATATCGATTTAAAAAAATGGTTAACTGATAGAGCCAGGTTCTGTGAGTAGGGCGGGGGGGTAAAAAGTTTCCTGCTACACGTGAAAATCGTGTATTTGACGGTTTTCCCTGTAAGAGAGGCGGTTTTGGCATGCTCCAGAACCACCTTTCAGTTACTTGATGCCCATTCTAGACACTTTTCTATCAACAAATGGTTCACATTGACCATTTGTTGATTGCTGAGAATAGTATTAATGGGTTCACCTGATTTTAAAAGGTCATAGTACATGACATCCCCCTCTGGATTCACCAAATGCAAAATTTTCCTCTTTTACAAAGGGATTTATGATTGATGTGGATGTTGATGATTGACCTGGGTCAACCCATATTTTTTATCATTTGGGGTTCTCAAAATAGATATTTTATTCGTCTCAGTCAAAAAACTTTTTTGTTGGGACCGAGAAAGCCAAATTTCGAGCAGTGCTTTTCTCTTCGCCGCAAGTGCTCTTTATACGGCTCGGAGGTTGGCATATTAAAAACGCTAAAAAACTAAGACGCTAACGCGAAATCAAAAAATATTTTATGTCGATTGAAAGCGGATACATATACCTTCAAAACGACCTAAGATAGAAGGGTGTGAACCAATGGGTGCACTCAGCGCAGTCCCCGAAAAAATTAAGAATTATTAACCGCCGCACCTGGTATAGTCTCTGAGATCCAGTGTTTCATACGTACACACGTACAGACACACAGATCCTATCGTGTTCTCATCCATGGTGTCCAACAGAGAACTGGAAGAGTACCCCTTTTTGGCACTCGAGTCATATTCAAAAATTGCGAGTGCACTTGCTCGGAAATTGAGTAAACCCAGGAAACAATTTTGCGAAAACTCTGCTCGCTAAGAAGACACTTTCGCGATTGAAATGGTTTGCTGGGGTAAGATCAACGTCTGAGCATTAAAAAAAAAAAAAAAAAAAAACGCACACGAACCTGTTTTGGGTATTCCTCTTTACCCATCCTTCTGCAGACAAAATGACCGATCGTTGGGTGCGGGCCCGATCACCCGAAGCATTGAGCCGATGCAGCACTTGCACCCTTTCTGGCAAGAAAAAAAATCATTGGGTGTCTGTACGAGTACCAAAACCACTGGAGTATCTGAGTTACTCGGTAGCAGATACACTTGAGTATCTCAGATACTCGGTATTTAGCCAGTGCACTTGCAGTATGATTGGCTTGCGCAGTTCTCTGGTGTCCATCACTTCGTCTTTGATGAAAACATCAAGAAAAGATTTACCTCGGCCGGCCACAAGGTTCGATTTCTTAAAAGACAATGAAACAATTTAGTTTTTCTTTAACTATAACTGGCGGCAAATAACAAACAAATCCATGAAATTACGACACTTTGTCGAAAACGAGTTTAAGACTAACTCACTTATTAAAAGGATGATGTCATTCAATGCCACCGATGCCAAGCATTCGGAGACACCACAAGTAATTGTCAAAAGCATTTTAAACTGTGTAAGATGTCGTCTACAATACGGTTCGGAGCTCAATAAATGTTCTTCCAGTCATATGCGTAAACTGTGGCAAAGACCATACAGTTATGGAAAATTGTCACATCCAATTGTAGACCCGCCCACAACAGTTAACTAATCCGAATATCGGTCAAGCTATGTGGCTCCTACGCTAACCCCATCCGCTGACAAGTTTGTCATCCCAGGTCCCTATACCATCCCAGCAGAGTCAACAGTTCCGCCAACTGAGCAGAAACAACAAGAAGCAAAGTCAGTTGCGTCATAAAAAAGCAATAGGCAGCAGCTATCACAACAATAACAAAGGTATCAACCACAACAAAACCTAGATCAGTCAGCCAGTCAGTCAGTCGGCGGCAGTCAACAGTATTCGATTATGGGCGTTGATGCACTATGGTCAGTACATTCAAGTAGTCATTATGAATCCAGGCACATTCCTGTTGGGGTTAGTTTTTAGTAATCGCGATAGAAAATATAGAAAAGAATACGAGGAAATAAACTACCGGAGTGCTGCCTGAATGTTTAATTGCATGCGTACCAAATGAGCTAGCATTAAAATTTTTAGTTTAGGTAGACTATCTACGTATGAGATTGTTATGTGCAAATCATTATAGCTTGCACACAGTACTCTAACAGGTTCATGCAATTTGAAGGGGACTCTACAATGGCGGAAAACTAAATGTATATAGTATCTAGTATTTCTACTCGGTACGGTACGGTATTGAGCTGACCTAACAAGTCAGCACTTTCCACGTTGCCGTGAATATGGCTATAAATAAAGGTAATGCCTAGTATATACGATTGGCTAAGGAGGAGAAGTCTACTATAATAGAAGAGTAATCTCTGTTCAGCATCCCAGTTTAAACCGCGTAAAGGGATAAGCAAAAAGGTTTTTTGAACCGATTCGATGCGTTTATTGTGGACCCCATACTGAGGGCTCCAAACGCAAGATCCATATTCTAAGATAGGACGAACTAATGAAATACATAAAGTTTTAGTTACATAGGGGTCATCGAATTCCTTCGACCACCGTTTATTCACCTTGCAATTCAGGCGGACACCCAAGTCATCAACTGAGTTAATTCTTTCCAAAGAACAGCAGTTAAATAGCGAGTTTGGGACCGACATGGGAGAATGTCATTGGCTTGCATTTAGAGTCATTTAAGTTTAGTAGGTTTACGCGGCCTCAAGTTTGGAAATGATCAAGATCTGTGGGTAAATCAGACTGGCAATCAAAGTTCTTAAATCATCTTAAGTGGCTCTTTTGCGAGACACCTAAGCTGACCCGGAGAACATTAAACAGGTTATTTTTAAAGAGGACCTTTTGCATCCTGCCAGTCACATAACTAAGAAGATCAATTAAAAATCCTATTAAATCGAGTTTCGTGAGGATAAGAGAATGGTTAACAGAATCAAATGCATTGCTGAAGTCAGATTAAATTACATCTGTTTGAAGGTTATTATGGAAGTCTCTTGTAATGAATGATGTGACCCCCAAAAGGTTATGGCGCTATGACACAGTAATGCAGTTTTCATTAATTAGAGACTTTATTAGAACCTAGAAAGAGATCTATTTTCTCTCGGATCTATTTTGTTATGCGACTTGGTCACACCGATTTTAAAAGGGAAACAACAACAAATGATATTAATTTCTGGAGTCATCGTTGAAGTCCTCCTGTTTTTATGCATGTGGAAGCCCTTAAATTGGGTTTTCCAACTCTCTTAGGCATACAAATTTTATTATTAACATAAAAAAATTAATTTCAGTTAAGTTTGCAACTCAAGAACCTCGTCAACAAAAAAATAGTATTTTTCCCAATTTGTAAATATTTTTTGCATTTTAGTTTCAACAAAAATAATTGCAAAACATCAGCAAAAATCAATTTGTATGGTAAGCCCAATTTGACCCGTGACCGTTAATGAGCTGGCTAATATACTTGAAAAGGAGTGGGCGGCTTCCTTCCTAGATAAGGCCGGCTGTCGTTTAGTGGTCGTCGTGGCCGTAGATGATGTTGGGGGGGTTGCTGCTGCTGGTAGAAGTTTTCCAAATTCCAAAAGAAGAAGGGCGGCTAGATCGACTTCACAATATAATGCACTTTATTTCTCAACTTCAGTTTTAGTACTAACTTAAACCTAAGAATGGATGAGCCCGGGACCGCGGAGTGGTGGATTTCCGCTGGAAGACCGGAGCGGGAGAGAAACTGAGAGGGCCGGTGAGCGGGAGTGCAAGCAAGAGTGAAGCTCCGGTGCAGCGCTCGCTCCCGCACTGCCGCTCCGAACTAAGCGCCCTTGTGGCGCGAACATTCTCCCACCCCTTGCATACGCAAAGCATTCCTCCTCTCAGACTCCGAATACTGTCCATCCGAAGACGATGCTCTGTGCGACTGGCAGCCTATCTTCCAGTTTCAGGAACCCCGGGTGGGGGGAAATGGTCGATGGGCGATGGAAAAGATTTTCCGGGAGCCGGATATCGTTGAACTTAGCCCGGATGGTGTCGCTCAGAGCCCTTATGGGCGTTCGAATCTTAATCAAGCTGGAATCAAGCTTTAAGACGACCTCGAGCCGGAAGTCGCCCGTGCGGGATCGAAGGGTCGCCGTGCAGACGTCGTCCTCGCCTGCCTACGTGATTAACAGCTGGTATGCCGCCGCCAACGACCGTCGATGACCGGCATGACCGCCATGCACGGGTCGATCATGGCCCCCATCTCAAAGGTGGCGTTCCCGGTGTCGGGAGGATGTGCACCACCTTCTGCTGCAGATACGCAGCCACGGTCGGAGATGGAGTGGGGGCCGCCGTACGCGCTGGCTCCTTCGGGACGGGATTTTTTTTTTTTTGTATATCATTTAAATTGATGTGTTAAGTTTGCTGCTAAACTTACGAAACTGCTTAACTATTATTAGTGTAACAATTTGAAGCAGTGGTATTATATTTCAATGTATGAAAATTAGGTTATACGTTGGGTAGGCAGCTCCCGGATTGTCAATCTTTTCAGACGCCTTCTCGGGCGTGTCCATGCCAGGTTTCTGGCCAGAGGATTAGGGTGACTAAACAATCTAAGTCGATGGCTGTGTTAACGACGTCACCGACTGCTAGGACCCCAAGTTCTCTTCATATGTCGGAGTTCCTGATGTACCACTCTGCGTCCGTGATACGTCTCAGGAACTTAGCCTGAATGCAACGTAAGTACGTCTTGGCCGCCGTACCATAAATAGCCACTCCGTATCTCCAAATCGGGGCTGGCAGGGACTGGTAGAGGCGCGTCTTGCTACATAGGCTCAGCTTAGACTTCTGGCTTGACAGCCAGCTAATGCGTCTAGCAGCACAATGCAGCTTCGCCCTCGTATGCCTGACATGAGAGGCAAACGTCAACCTATTGTCCAGGACCAGTCCCAGACAGGTGTGCTCCGTGAGTTGAGGCAGCAGCTGACCGTGAAGAAAGACCCCCGGACATGTGCCTTTCCTCAGGGTGAATGTGACCACCGCACACTTATACGTGTTAATGGCCACATTCCATCTGTCCTGTGGGCCAGTTCTCAAACCTCTTCAGAAGTATCAGAAGTTTGTCTGTGGCACTGTAGACGCAGCTTGACCTTACCATCACTGCAGTATCATCTGCGTATGTGGCAACACATGTACTTCCGGAACTCAGATGTAGCTGCGCATCATGCGCGAACAAGTTATATAGCGTCCCAAAACGCTTCCTTGCGGGACTCCTGGTGGTTGAGGCAACTCCATCCTGGACCACTTGAAAGTTCCTATCCTTGAGGTAAGTCAAAAATTTCTGCAAAAGTTGGCAGGAGGCAAATCGGCCTGTAGCTGGAGACTTCGTGGGAGGGCTTTCCTTTTTTGTGAATCATCACAACATTGGCATTCTTCCAAGGGGAAGGAAAGTGGCCAAGTCTTAGAGCTGCATTTAAGATCAGTACTAAGAAGAGGAAGGAGAACTCTAGTCAGCTTCTTAATCCTGTCCCGCACCTCAGCAAGCCTGATAAGAGCAACAGGAGGCACCATTTGGTGAGCAGTATCCAAAGATGCTCAGACCCTCTCAACCCTTGCCGCAGAGGAAGTAGAGAAGGGAGTGAACCTATCGTCTAAGCTTTTAGCGAATGCTTCAGCTCTGTCCAGCGGAGACTTGGCCCAAGTCCCATCCGCTTTCATGACTGGGAACTTAGGAGCAGCCTGCCTCTTGCTCTGACCAACGATCCTCCGGAGCGTAAAAATAGTGTCCCTGTCCGGGTAGCCTCCTCCAACTCTTTGTCCAGACGCTTTTGCCGCAAAAGTTTCAAGAGCTTTCTGACTCTGTTGCCCAGCCTTTGGTAGACTTTCAGCACCGTTGCGTCATGAGTCCTTACATAGACTCTGCTGAGCCTATGCTTAGTCTCAATGAGAGCCTTGACTTCCGGAGGAAGTGAAGGGAAAGTCCTTGAGCAGGTACTGTTGCTGGGCGCCGGAAGCTCCGCTGCAGCACAGACTTTCTGCTGCAGAAGCAAGGCTGCATCATCAACGTCATCTGAAGTGCTGATCTCCATTTGAAGATATGTGGAGTCTTCCAGAGTCCTCTTGAACGTACTGATGTTAGATCCAAACGGAAGTAACGTCCTTCTAGGCACTGCAGCGCATCCTGTCAGGAGTAGACTGACTATGAGCGGGATGTGATCCGAGCTGAGCTCAAAGGAGTCTTCAATAGTCAGTCTGCTCTGTGTATGTTGTATCCTGGAAAGCTTATGAACTCTTCATGTTTAAGGTGGAACTCGGACACAAGCATAATGTCGATGCTGTGCCCAGAGAGGTACACCAGAAGCACCTCCCGATTGGCAAGGAGACTTCTGGCATGTAACAATGCCGAGGGTATGGCAGTATGCCTGCTGTTGACAGTCCTTCCAGAGCTATGCGGCTGCTGGGGCACCTTTGGGAGGTCTCCCTTCAGTTTCTGAGAAAAAATTCAGCATTTTTTATCATAGGCCGCATGATTGCCGCCACAGTTGGCACAACAGAGGTCAGCTGTGGAAAGAGCTTTACAGTCCGTCGACCCCTTCCAGTGATCATCAGCGCATCTGCCACAAACTGGTGGCCTAAAACAGTAGTTCTTAGTGTGGTTAAATCCACCTGTAACATTGCTTCAGCCAGCAGTGTCCTTCTTTGGCTCCACCGTTATGCAGTACCTCCCTTGGCATACCTCGGGTACGTCTGCTATCCAAATTCTGGGCGGTACGAGGACGCGGCACCATTATGACGAAGTTGTTCTGCGAGGAAAAGAGAAGAAGAAAAATGGCTTAGTACAGGACCTCGCAGACGGAACTATCTTAAGTGCTGGAGACACCAGGCTCCTTGGTCTCCACAGGGAGAATCGGCCTTGGCTCCACAGGGAGCATGACCATATGTACGGGGCGTTTAATTGTTCCGCGCGCCGTATGAACTTTAACCTCTCGAACTCGGTCGTCGGCTCCGGGGAGAACAGAAACAATTATGTTGTCTCTTAAAGGTATTGGTTTAATTCTGTATTTATTCACTTTTTTCTGCGCGTTTCAATTTTGTATTTTCTCGGCGCGTCTTACTTCCTCGCTTACATTTTTCAGTGTGCCCAGGCTATTATATCGTCAAAATACAACTTAAAAAAAATACTTCATCGCTTAACCTATCGATATCTTAAAAAAATATCAAATTCAAATTTAACAAACTTAAACTTATTTCAAATTCTTTCACATTGAGCCGCCAATTGCTCGATAGCAAATTGTCCTCCTTGACTACCACCATATCGTCAATTTGGATATTTCGGGTCGGAAATTGCCATTTATTGCGTTTGTGGAGCTCCTTGAGATACTCCTCTTTCCACCGCGCACTAAACTGCTGATGTTGGGCCTTCAAATGTTGCCAGCGATTGATTATCGACTTGGCTTCGCCTTTTATATCAGGCTCAGCCGTGGAAAGCAACGGCCCTCCAATCAGGAAACGGCCAGGCGTGTGGGCTAGCAGATCGGTGGGATCTTCATGGGGGAGAGGGGTCTGGAGTTGAGGCAAGCTTCGATCTTGGCTAGAAGCGTCGCAAGTTTCTCAAATGTATACTTGCGGGTAGCCGTAGCTTTGTAGAAAAGAGTTTTGAAACTTTTCACCCCTGCTTCCCACAAACCCCCCATATGTGGAGCTCCGGGCGGGATGAAACGCCATTCAAGTCCCTGATGGCTGTATACATCAGTCACAGACTCTTTGATGGATTGAAGGAAGTCTCGAGAAAGTAGGGTTGCCATTATCAGAATGGATCCGCTGAGGACAACCGCGCCTAGCTACGAAACGAGCAAATGCTGCTAGGAACTTTTCGGCGGTGAGATCAGATGTCGGCTCTTAATGGATAGCCTTCGTGGAAAAACACACAAATACACATACATATCCCTTGGTAATGAGACACGCTCTCCCGGTTTAGTTTTTAATCTCAAACGGACCAGCATAATCAATGCCCGTGTATGTAAAAGCCCTCGAGAAAGAGACTCTGTCCTTTGGAAGATCGCCCATCAGCTGAGTTTGCAGTCTTTTCTTGTAAATCTTGCAGATCTTACTTGGATTCACCACTGCCTTGACCAGATTCTTGATTTTAGGAATCTAATACTTCGATCGGATCAGGCGTACGATCAACTGACTACCTCCGTGAAGAGTAATCTGGTGGGTGACTTGGACGTGAAGGTGAGACAGTCTACAGCCGTAGGGCAGAATTATTGAATGCCGTTTATCATACTGGAGGGCTCTAGAAGCTGTGGAGGGCCTTTTTCTCGCAATGGAAATCAGCGCTCGTTTTGCCTCTCGGATTTCTTCACTCGTGGGTCGTGAAGTAGGCGAGATCGCGCCCTTATGGCAGCGACTAGGGAAGCGCCGAACATACGCCAGGACTCGCAGTGCTTTGTCCAGCTTAGAGGCTGAAATGCACTTTCACCGCGCGCTGCTCGAGCTCTGTGTTCGGATGCACATCGCTTTGCGCTGGCCACAGCTCTTGTGGCCCTTGCAACCACTCTGACCCATGTTACCAAAGTTGACTATCCGCTAACTCGAGTAGGGACACGTCTCGACTAGCTAAATCGGCGGAATATTGTTCGGATCGAACGTGTGCCTAGCAGTCGACTGGTACTGCCTGCGTGATTTTGGCCACTCTGTTGGCTACAAACGTGGTCATGTTGCACGCAGGCTTCCGTAACCAGGCCAGAACGATTGTCGAATCGGTCCAGCAGCGTATGTCGGAACTTGGTGTGGGCATATTGGGAAGAATAGCTGTCACCATTTCGGCTAACAGCACTGCGCCACATAGCTCTAGGCGTGGAAATGACACGGTCTTTACTAGAGCGACTCGAGTCTTGGATGTGAGGAGTTTAGAAAGGATTAGATCGCCGTTCCAAAAGCCTTTTGGGACGCATCGCAGAGTCCATGATACGCCACTTTGATTTCAGGCTGGAATGCGGATCTGGTTGAGGTCAGAATACTCATGGAGAAACGCCTGTCACTTATGACTCATTTCGCTGGGAAGTTTATTATCCCAGCTTAAATCTTGTAGCCAAATCTCCTGCATGAAAATTTTGGAACGAATTATAAACGGAGCGAGCTATTCGGCTGGATCAAACAACCTCGCGATTTGGGATAACACCTCGAGCTTTGTGAAGGAGGGTTCCATCACTATTTCTGGCGGCACAAAATAGAATTCGTCGAACTTAGTCCTCCATCGAATCCCGAGCGTTTTGGCAGTGCTTTCGGTATTGATATCACGGAACTCGCTATGAAGGAGGTGTTTGCCTGGAATATTTCTTAGTATGCTCGTGTGGTTTGAAGTCCACTTTCTCAAAGCAACCAGCAGAGCTAAGAGCTGCCTGCAGCTCTTGGATCGAACTATGGGAACTCAGTTATGGAATTTCCCCCTGTCAGAACGTCATAGACGTACATATGTTGTTGAAGAATGTGGCTGGCTTTTGGAAACGGCCTTTGGAAATCCTCTGCTAGCTGCTGCAGCACTCGAATAGCGAGAAAAGGCGCACAGTTGACCCCGAAGGTAACTGTTTTCAATTCAAAGTCTCGGATATCACCCTCCTTATTTCGGAACAGGATTCTTTGAATGGGTGTATGCTTCGGATCGACCCAGATCTGACGGTACATCTTTGTAATGTCCGCGCTGAACACGTATTGAAAATATCGCCACTTCAGAATTTAAATGGTCAGATCGGATTGCAGTACTGGACCAGCATGAAGAATATAATTTAAGTTGGTTCCATTCGCAGATGGACTTGAGGCGTTAAATACAACGCGAAGCTTTGTCGTAGTACTTTCGGGGTTGATTACCGCGTGATAGCAACTTGGGGAACTATGAGTCGATGGAACTTCGTTCATATGACCCAGATCCAGATACTCCTGAATCACGTTGTTATATTGCTCTTTTAAAGGAAAGTCTTTTTTTAAACGATTGTCGTTTCGAAGAAACTGAGCTAACGCAATGGACCTTGAATATCCTAAATTGGACCCAGAGTTTTCGGGGTCGCAGGTAACCACGTACCTCCTGCTTGCGTCTCCCTTGGTAGTCTGGAGGAAGTTTCGCAGTAGGAATTGGACTCTTTTACCATCTGGAATGGTAGATCTTCCACCTCCCAGAACTTTATGAGAAGCGAGTCTAAGGAAACTTCATTTCTGTGGTGTACTTGAGTCGTGAAGGATGCGACTCTGTTGGCCTTAGTATTGGAGATCGGCCCTGTAAGTACCCACCGGAAGATGGTCTCTTGACCTAGGAGTGAGCCACAAATGTTTCTCCTAGTGCCCTGCATCATCACCGACGGTAAAATATCAGCTCCGGTCAGTATATCGATTTGGGAACTTTCAAAGAAGTTTGGGTCTGCCCATTGGAGATCAGGCAGGTCTTGTAAAGAATTCCTGGAAACTGGATGGGAGGGCAGTTTGCCCGCTAATTCCAGAAGGACGTAGGCTGCTGTATCTAATTGTAGAACCGGCTTAGTAGGGGAGCGGATTGCAAACTAGCAGAGTCTCGTTGACTCTGCCGAAACCGATTGGCTTAGTCCTTAGACTTGGGTCTGTATTTTGCGGAATGGCAACTGGATGAGGTTGAACATACGTTCGGAGATGAAAGTAGCCTCCGATCCCGAGTCGATTAAAGCTCGGGCTCGGTAACTCGTGCCCAAATGGCACACGTCAATAATTGCCGTGCTCAGCAGGACGGCTGTAGTGCCTGAGGAACTCGTGTGGTTGAGGAACTCGTGTTTAAGGAACTTGGGGAGCCGCGATGCAGCAGAGTATGATGACTCCCCCCACACGTGAAACAGCTGTGTGTGCTCGTGCAATCACGTACCTGATGGCCTCTGACGAAACAATTCAGGCATAGCTGCTTCTTTTTTATGTTGCCGGAACGCGCGTCGACAGACATCTGGAGAAACCGCGGGCACAATCTAATCGGATGATTTTCCTTAGGATATAAGTCACACCCTTATTGTTTGGTGGTGACCTTGGTCTCGAAGGATTGCAGCCTTTTGTGAACTGACTGAGTCGGCTTCATATCCTCGATAGCCTCTAGTATCCGATACCTTTTGCTCAGGAAGGTGTTCATCTCCTCCCAAGCCGGAATTTCGGACTTTGAAGTTAGGGACTGTTCCCATAAGGAAAGGGTCAACTTTGGCAGTTTGCTTGCGCATAGGAAGACCAGAAGACAATCAGTGTCAGTGGAGGTATTGGAATGTCCTAGCGCTGTCAAACACCCCTAAATCGTGGACTGCAGCTCCTTTAGAGCATGTATTCTTGAGAAATGGAACTCAAGTTGAACAAGAGCTTGAGTTGGCTGCTAACTAAAAGTCTTTTATTTTGGAAACGAGCTTGAAGCGCTTTCCACGAAACCGTCATTTGTAAGCGGAGATTTGGACACTATGGCCTTTGCCTCGCCACTAGTTTTGGTGTGGAGATGGAAAAGCTTTTCGACCGGTGTCAGCCTGGGATTGTTAACATAAACTGCCGTGAACAGGTCCCAGAAAGTGGGCCATCGGAGGTAGTCCCCATCGAAAATTTCTATATCGCAGGGCGGTAGCCGGCAACCGGACGAAATAAGCGGTTGAGAGGAAGGAGTTTGAACGACTTGAGGCGTCACTCTTTCTAGCGTTTCGCTAATCTGTGCTGCACAGTTCTCGTATACGGAATAGCAATAGTCATACTTTGCCTGTAACAGAGGTAGGTTGCTGAGGGATCCTTCTTGGGCAATCAGATCAGAGCATGTTTCATACTCTTTTTCGACCTTATCCCATTAGGCTCGCACTTGGTGCAGACGGACTTGCAATGTGTGTGAAGACCGCGAAGCCTGACTAGGAGTGTTTATCGTGGCTTCAAAAATGTTGACGCGATCGCTCACGGCGATGAATTTGTGCAACGCAGCTGTTGCGGCCGTTGGCTGATCTGTTGCCGACATTCTGCTAATATCGCGTGTAACCCTCAGGAATTTAGTCCCGGATGCAGAGAGATTCTCTGGCTATCCCACAATTGAAGACTCGCTTGACGCTTTCGCCAGCGGTTTGGAGACGACAATTCTCGGACTTGTCTTTGATCTCCCCCTTTTGGCGTGACACTCGAGCATCTAGGTTTCGGGCTAGCGGACTTGGGCACTTGTTTGTCGCGAGAAGGTAGCGGAAAGGAAAGGGTGGTTTTTGTTTCCATTTTTGGCGTTGGCTTCTTGTCACCCTCGACGGGCATACTCAGCTACGCTCTTCAAAACGGACGTCCTGCCCGCTGCCAAAAAAAATGGAGGAAACGAAAAGACTGAACCGCAGACTCGGTTTGGAGAAAATTATCTGATATAGCTAGAAAAATATGTAGCCGAAATATGTAGCCAGAAAAAATAAATGGCTTGAAACGATAGGCTAGGAGTCCAGCAGAATTCTTTGATTTCGATCTGAAATTCTTTGACTAGATTTTTCGTTACTTAGGAACACAAAAAAAAGCCAAAAAAAAACTAGCTGAAAAACGACTCTAAAATAGCTATCGACTTTGAAATTTTCTTTGACGATGATTTAACGATTATTCTAAAAATATTAATTTTTGTTTCTGCGATCGATTTTGTATTCAGGTATGGATGCAAGATTTTGTATGACCGGCACTGTATTTTGCTCGTTACTACTGGAATCGTATGAGTGCAGGAGCTTGTACATTTACATAAAGTACTTAAAGTACATGTACTTAAAGTACAGTATCCAGACAGTGAAACGTTTCGCAACGGAACAAAGTGTTTAATCTTTTCAAGTGTGATCGCTGATTTCATTAGCGGTTCGGCATTTTTGGCCGGCAAATGATGCGGGCATACATACTTGTTTACAATATTTTTAAAATGTTGATAAAAAATGAACAAGAAAATAAAAACTACTATTGCCATGGCAGTAATTATTGTCGTAATAGATAAGGAAGATTCTTAACCAAATAAGAAGCAATCCAAGTATTGGGTTGGCGATATTCTCTCTATGAACCTATTGTTTACATATTTTTATATCAATAAAACACTCATTCACCTCCTAATATCATGTCCTATCATAAACCAAAATAAACTTCCCTTCTTCCCTCAGAATACACCTATATTTTGCAAAATATCTCATCCAACACTAGAAAATTTAAGTAATATTTTAAAACATATTAAACATTTTAATATATATTATCAGGATCTTTAAATTAGATGAATACAATTAATTGAATTCTATAATGAAAAAGAATTTCAAAATCTGTTTTGTATGGTTTCTTTATTTTGTTCAAATTAATTGTTAGCAGCAGTGGTGCCGCTTACAGGGTTCAATTGTATCTGCTTTATGATATTCTTTTTAATTCTAATTAAACCTAAGTCTCGTTACTACGCTGCTCGCAGGCAGCGGCAGAGAGACGGTTATATACTTATGTATATAAACATATGCCCTCTCTTATGTGAGGAGCGCGAGGGATATATGCATGCGGTATGCTCGTGTTGCAATTATGCCGACGCTAGCACATTCTGCGTATGGGCTGAGCCATAGCGATCGGTTCTTATTTCGAAAAGGGTTACAGTGTTTGCCCTTTAAGTACTCTTGGTACAGTGGGTAATTAATATTAGAGCATACTACATCTCCCTCCTTTTGAAAAATAACGTAATATAATGAAGTTATTTTAATAAAATTTTATTTATAAAACTTATATAATTATGCATGTAACTATATAGGTGTTTTAACTATGTATGGCCATACTAAGTACAATTTATGAAATAAAGATTTTTAGCCTATCCTTATGAACTGTTTGTTTCTTATTTTTATTACCTGTTATTACTATGTTATCTCTATCTCTTATTTCCGTTACTTTATACGGACCTTTATATTTAGGATCTAGTTTATAGCCTGTTTCGTTTTTTAACAAAACTTGATCACCTACGGATATATCTATATCCCTTACTTTCTGATCGTATAGTAATTTATTTCTGTTCTTATTTGCTTCTAACATAACTCTAGCTCTTTTGTAAGCTATTTCTAATCTATACTTACTCTCCTTAGCATAGTCATCTATATTATATATAGGTTCTATGTTATCTATGCTATTAAAGTGTTTTGGTAGATTACTTGTCTTACCAAAAACTAGCTCATATGGACAATAACTATGTGCCATAGAGGGGGTCGTGTTGAAACAAAAGACAAAATATTGAAGCCATACGTCCCAATCAGTTTTATCAACCGATATGTAAGATCGTATATACTCATTAAAAGTTCTATGACTTCTTTCTATTGTTCCAACTGTCTGGTGGTGGTGTGCTGTAGATGTTATATTTTCGATTTTCAAATATTTGCACAGATCAGTTATAATTGAATTCTTATATTCTGTTCCCATGTCCGTAATGAACGTCTTCATTGGACCGTACTTCAGAATAAAAGATTCGAAAATAGCTTTAGCGACAGTATTTGCGTTTTTATTTGCAATTGGTATGGCAACTAAATATTTTGTTAAATCACATATTAAAGTGACTACATATTCATTACCATTTTCTGATTTGGGAAGTGGACCAACAGTGTCCACTATCATTCTGTCGAAAGCATTTATTGGTGTGTCTGTTATCGTTAAAGGGGTCTTTGTATGAGATGTAACTTTAGATTTCTGACATTAAGGACATTTTCTTACGTACTCAGTTATATCTTTAGACATACCTTTCCAGTAATAATGTCTTCGTACTTTGGCCAAAGTTTTCGATATGCCAGTGTGACCTCCTTGGATTGGATCATCATGAAATTTTGACAGAACTTCTTTGTCTTTAAGACATTTTATTTGGGTCACCGGGTTGAGTAGCGCTACTCTTAATGATTTTAATTTTTTATTGCCCATTAACTTGAAATTATCTTTTGAAATGTTTTCAAAGATATTTTCCCACGGTGCCAATTTTATGTGGCTGATATTATTCATACCGGCTTGTGTTTCAAGCCTTTGGAAAAATTGACCTAAATCAATAACTCCATTAGTATATAAATCGCTCACGTCATATCGTGCGATTATTTTTCTACCATGCTTAAGGAAACATAGCATATCTTTAATCTTCAAGGTCACTACTTTGCGTACTTCATCATTGTTTATGACGTCGTAAACGCTGGGCTTAGAAGCATTTCCAATAGTTTGCCTGGGCAATTCTATTTCTTTGTTATCCGCGCGGATTTTCTGTCTATTTTGATATCTCGTAGTGACTTTTCTTATATTGCCAGTTATTTTTTCTAGATCCTTGATGGTTATTCTTGATAACGCATCAGCTACATAATAGTCTTTACCCTTCAAATATTCAACTGTGAAGTCATACTCTTCTAATTCTAGCCTCATACGCGTCAGTTTTGAACTGGGATTGATCATCGAGAATAGATAGGTCAAAGGTCTATGGTCGGTTTTTAATAAAAAGTGTTTGCCATATATATATGGTATAAAATGAAGTATTGCCCAATGTATTGCAGTTAATTCCTGCTCAGTAGTACACTTATTAGTCTCTCCTTTAGTGAAAGATCTGGATGCGTAAGCGATTGGAAGTTGGAGTCCATCATGATTTGAGTTAAAACCGCTCCACATGCTTGTTTGCTTGCATCTGTAATTATACAGAATTCTTTAGAGAAATCTGGATATTGAAGTAAAGTGGGTTCCATGAGTTTTGTTTTCAAATGCTCAAATGCATTTTGACAATCATCTGTCCATTCGAAAGGAACATTCTTTTTACATAATCTAGTTATGTGCTGTGAATAGTTGGCGAAGCTTTTTATAAAGCGCCTATAGTAATTACAAAAGGCTACGAATGTCCGCGTCATGCGGAACTGGGAAGTTCTCAATGACATCGTATTTCTTTTCATCTGGAAGGATTCCTTTATCAGTGCATTTATGACCTAGAAAAGTCACTTCATGCATAAAAAACGAGCATTTTTCTGGATGTAGTTTCAGGTTGTATTTCTTACATTTCTCAAAAACGTCTGTTAAGTTCTTCAGCATATGTTTTTCGGAACAACCGATTACAATTAAATCATCCATATAAAGAAATGCCTGGGTGGGATCCAGACCAGAGAATGCAATAGTCATCATTCTCTGGAATGAATTAGGAGCTATTTTAAGTCCAAAAGGTAATCGCGTGAAGCGATACGAGCCATTGCTCGTTGAAAAGGACGTTATATCTCTTGAACTTTCTTCTAGTTCAATTTGATGGAATCCTGTCATTAAGTCAAGACATGAAAAATATTTAGCTCTTCCTAGTTGATCCAAAATATCATCAATTCTAGGTAATGGAAATTTATCCGAAAGTAATTTTTTATTGATTTGACGATAGTCAATTACTAATCGCCATTTTTTTGCATTCGACCCTGGAGATGATTTCTTAGGAACGAGTAATAATGGGCTGTTGTATTCAGATATGGATGGTTCAACTATCCCGTCGGAAATTAACTTTCCTACTTGTTTTTGTATTTCATCAAGCTGACTGTGTGGGCTGCGATAATTTTTTATATAAACCGGTTCTTCATCTTTTAATCTCAGTTTTTGTCTATAGAAATTGTTTGTTGATATTGATTCGGTTTCCAATCCGAATATATCACTATACTGAGTGCATAAGCTGGAAAGCTGTGACTTAAACTGCGGAGGGAAATTTTTCGAAAGTTGTGACAATACAGCTCTATTGTCAAGATTTGTATCGACTACATCGTAGTTCGAAAGTGATTCATATATTAGGCCATTTGTACTGACTACTTGATCAGTGTTCGTCGTATTAAGTAACCTTATAAAAGCGTTACTAGACGTTGCTATGGTATTTGCAATGTAAATACCATGCTGAATTTCCTGATTTGGGATTAGTCTGTCTTCTTGAGAGTTTAATTGAATTTTTCGTATAACTTGGGATCTTGCTGGCAGAAGAACTGAGTTGTTACCAGAACTGTGAGCTATTGGTACGTTAATTGGGTATTTTACATTTTTTGGTCTAATTATAAGCCAATCTTCAGATGGCTTGAAGTCTAATTGACAGTTGTATTTTTTTATGAAGTCGATGCCTAATATTCCATCGCATGGAATGGGAAACTGGAAACTTACGATATGAAAATCGTGTGGAATGATATACTTATTTGTTTGTATTTCTTCACTTATTCCCTTTATATCAATGATATTGTCATCTTGGATATTATCAAAAATATCCGAAGTCCCTTTTAAAACTGAAATGTCTGCACCCGTGTCTATTAGAAAGACAAGATATTTCCCTGTATTTACATTAATAAATGTAACGAATATATTTTGACTGAGATTAATGGTATGGATTCTGACTTCTTTTAATTCTGCGTATTCGAAGGGTTCTGGAAGTTTCCCGATGTATTTTGGGAATTTCCCGATGTGTTTTGTGCAACTCGCACATTGCCTTGGTTGTTATTATTTTGGCTTCGATTTCCGTTGCCACGGCCTCTATAGTTATTTCCTCTATTTTGGCCTTGGTAGTTATTGTTTTGGTTATTGTTGTTATTATGATAACCACGTGAATTGCCTCTATAATTGTTGTTACTGCTGTTCCACGAGTTTCCACGTCCTCGTTTTTGTTTGTTTTGGGAATTGTTCCTTTAGTATAGGACAGTGTTTGATTGTCCAGTTGCCTCGGTGCAACTACTAACAAACTTGGAGGCAGCATCATTCATGGTATTGAAAGTACCAGATTGCATGATAAGTTTTACCTTATCAATCGTGCAATTTTTGGTCATCGCCTTGACTGCGTTCTGGGCGGAATAACTCCTGGCTAGCTCTAGAGGTAGGCCGTCTGAAATGTACGCTCCCTCCAAAGCTTTTGTCATCTGCTCAATTTCCTGTGTATATTGATTTGCATTTTTGTTGCGTTGCTGTAGGTTCATCAGTTTTGCTGATAACACCTCTACAGTTTCGCCCTTGACATTGCCTTTTAGCCTAGAGATCACCTGGGAAATCGTTGTTTCGTTTCCTATCAGATTCCTAGCAGCTCCTTTCAATTTTGTTTTTATTATCGAGACTGCTAGTTGTTCGTGCTCGCCCTTTATTGATTCTACTATTTCTAATGCATCTATAAAACTTGTTAAGTTTTCAGCTTTACCATCGAACACTGGTATCAGCTTGGATGCAGTATTTATAAAGTCGATATTTGATTGTGCCATTGTTATAGAGTTACTTCTCTCGCTTGGCGTTTCAAAATCTGAGTCTGAATAATTTTCGATATCGGTGTATACCGCTGGAATAGTCAGGTCGTTTAAATCCTCCTCTTCTATTTTAGGTTTTGTTTCGCTAGTTTCTTCTGATTCTAGCTCGCCTGTTTTAACAGATTCTGGGTCAGGGGTAGCGTTTATGGCTATGGGAGTGTTCAGTACGTTTGGTACTTCTATTTCTAAATCGAATTTCCCTTTTACCGATATTAGATTAGACCGGAGTCGTATCAGAAGTTTAGATACTTGTTTAGATACCAATGATCGGTATTTAATCTCTCCCTGTGCTCATATATTAGTATTCGCGCTTCGTTGAAACACTCTACTAATATTTCCACATGTTTCTTAACCGTTGTTTTCTGTATCGGTCTATTCTGACTAAGCGCCTTGTATGATTTATCAAAGGTAGCTTTTATTCTGCTTATCTCTTTGTATAAATCACTCCAATCCATTATTTCATGGACATTGTCATTAGTTTAGCCGTTCTTTAAAGAAAATTGTGTGTGGGTGTAAGTTTTTAGTTTTATTTATGAAACATTTATGAAGTAATCTTTATTTATAACATTATTGAATGTATAATATATAGTAAGAAAATATGTATTTACTGTGTTTTATTATTAAATTTTATCCAGGTCGTTTGCCCGGCTCATATACCTTTTCTTTAAACATTTGTTATGTAACTTGTAGATTTTGTAGAAGCAGTTAGCGCACATTATTACAACTATTATTATTAAGAGTACATGAACCCAATACAGATCAATATTATTTGCTTCCACTTTGTTTATAACATTGGCAGTGGAATCCACTGTTTTTATGTCCAATGTCATCTTGGTGGTTGGTTCGTATACTCTTATAATCTTGCTTGGAAAATAATTAATATGGTACTTTGGTTTGTGCTTATTTTCTTCTATTTCATTCTCAACTGATGTCTTACTTATAGAATTGTTGTTAGTGGTTACAAATTTCTACCTAATGTGTTGCGTAGCTTTGCGGGCTACACGCTATCGGGCAGAAAAATTCGGCTCGATTTTACGATTTGAATTATTGTGTAGAAAACAAAAATATGCCTCGCAGGACAATCAAAAAAATTATGCAACGCAGTGCATGGTTTGATTCTGGATCTGCAGTATCTCCTGTCGATGTTGCATCTCTTCCTTGATCCACGTCAGCTGGTCGTCGCCTGGATCGGCTTGGCTGACGTTCCCTCGATGGCGTAGGCGGCTGTCGTGCCTCCCACGCTTGGTAACTGATGCTGCTGACCTGGGCCTATGGGCTCAGGCGGTACCGGTGCTGGCTTCGCACAGGTTAAATCTCCCTCGGAGGTGCAAGGGGCGGACTGCCTCTCACACAAATTGTTCCTTTTTTACACATGTATACTCGCAATGTGCACTGTAGAGCGGTCCAGGACAGTCGGCAGGGCAGCTTGGCTTCTTCTTGGGTATCCTCTTGGGAGATGGTGGCTTTATTTTTCCTCCGTTTATATTTTTTATCGCTGTTTGATTTGTTCTTCGGATGCCGGTTTTTTATAGCGCAGAATAGCGGGAAGCTTATGTATGCAGATATATATGTATGTCAGGATAGTAATTAAAAACCAATTATTTTGTGGATATACATATGTACATATATAAAACTGATAAATATTTATTTATGTAAATTTATTATTATTATTATTTAATTTATGTAAATTTATATTTAATGTGGGATATGTTTTCTTCGGATAAATATTTTATATGTGTGTGTATTTGTAAAAATTGCGTGTAAATTTGTTTTTTAATTTGTATACCCTTGCAAGGTATTATAATTTTATTCAAAAGTTTGCAACGCAGTGAAGGAGACATCTCCGACCCTATAAAGTATATATATTCTTGATCAGGATCAACAGCCGAGTCAATCTAGCCATGTCCGTCTGTCCTTCTGTCCGTTTCTACGTAAACTAGCCCTTCAGTTTTAGAGCTATCTGAATTAAACTTTGTAGTTAGTCTTGTATATACTCTTACTCGTATATAAGTCGGAACGGGCCGGATCGGACGACTATATCATATAGCTGCCATAGGAACAATCGGAAAAATCTGCGAAAAAAAATTATAACTTCGTTAGTTTTCAACATATTTTCACTAAATTTGATATTTGGCCATTTAATATTATTTCAGAATTTCGGTTTTAATTTCATGAAAATCGGACAACTATATCCTATAGCTTCCATAGGAACAATCAGGGAAATAAAAGAAACAAGAAAGGAAGCTAACTTCGGCTCACCGAAGTTTGTATACCCTTGCAGAGTTTAAACAAAAAATTAAAAACGAAATTCTGAAATAATAATTTGTTGCCAAATCTCAAATTTGATGGCAATGGTTTGAAACACGGCTAAGCTATGGTTTTTCTTATTTTCCTGATTGTTCCTATGGAAGCTATAGGGTATAGTCAACCGATTTTCATGAAATTAAAATCGAAATTCAGGAATACTAAAATATGAGTAACTATCAAATTTAGTGAAAATATGTTGAAAACTGACAAAGTTATGAATTTTTCTTTTATTTTCCTGATTGTTCCTATGGAAGCTATAGGATATATCCAGCCGATTTTCATGAAATTAAAACCGAAATTAGGAAATAATACTAAATGGGCAAATATCAAATTTGGTGAAAACTGGTTGAAAACTGACAAAGTTATAATTTTTTTTCGTAGATTTTTCCGATTGTTCCTATGGCAGCTATATGATATAGTCGTCGGATCCGGTCCGTTCCGACATATGTATGAGTGAGAGTATATAGAAGCCTAACTGCAAAGTTTCATTCAGATAGCTTTAAAACTGAGGGACTAGTTTGCGTAGAAACGGACAGACGGACAGACGGACATGGCTAGATCGACTCGGCTGTTGATCCTGATCAAGAATATATACACTTTTAGGGTCGGAGATGCCTCCTTCACTGCGTTGCAAACTTTTGACTGAAACTAATATACCCTGCAAGGGTATAAAAATCATACCTTCGGTGTTTCTAAACATATTTTCATCAAATTTGAGATTTGGCCACTTTGTATTATTCCTGAATTTCGGTTTTAATTATATGAAAATCAAACGACTATATTTTATCCCTGGCATTTTCGCCACACACACGCCCCTAAGTAGGCAACACTTTTTAGTATTTCAGAATTTTGCTTTTAATTTTTTGATTTAATTTGTAATCTGCAAGGGTATAAAAACTTCGGTGAGCCGAAGTTACCTGCCTTTCTTGTTAATATTTGTATGTGGAACAATATATGTTTTTTTATATTCATTTATTGTCCTAAGCTCCAATTAAATCTACTACAGCTACTACGCTAGGGGGACACATTTGTGCGTGCCGGGGCGGGGCCCGCACTGCGCGGTACGGCCGCAAAGCAATGCTTCGCGCAGCCGAAGGTCCCTTAGCCCGTCCTCTCCTTTCTCGCCCTCTCCATGTATCTCAGCGCCTTCATTATCTTCGCCGAGAACTTCGCCGCTGCGTCCCAGATCCTTGGATCTGCAAGCATCAGTGACACCAGTGTCTCCGACCGATTGCTGTCACTGCTGTTGCAGACCTTTTGAGGTAGGCGCGGAAACAGCCATGCCCGCTTAGCATCTGGGTCAGGTAGAAATTTACCTGCCCGTGCCTCCTCTCCATCCAGGACTGAATGTTGGATATCAGCCGGTGTGTCCATTGTCCTTTGCTTGATCCATCGCATTTGGCCTGCCAGCTTGCATAGCTCCTCCTTCTGGCGGGCCTCTTCAGCTCGGCCTTTTGAGCACCATCGGGTCCTTGGTGCCCGCGGAGGGCGTTGCGTCGTCCGAAATCGTTCGGAAAGCGCTGGCCACTCGAATGGCGCACAGTCTGTATGTCGACTCGATCCCCCTCACATAGGATCTCGTCTCCACCACCTCGGCCCACACCGGTGCCGCGTACAAAAACTATGAAGTGACTGCGCTTGGCAGCAGTTTCCTTGTGGCGTGTTTTGGCCCTCTGGTATTCGGCAGCATCCTAGACAGCGCTCTAACGGTTCCGCTGGCCTTCTTTTTAGCGTACTCAAGGTTCTCCTTGAATAAGAGCCGTGTGTCGAGGAGGACGCCGATGTATTTTATGCACCTCTGCGACTTTATCACGGCTCCGCCGACGCTGACCTCCGCCGTTTCCACCAGTTTCCGGCTTGAGATGAGTACCGCCTCCGTCTTGTGCGCCTAACTCCAGGCCGGCGCGCGATAGCCACGCTTCTATGGCCTTGATAGCTGCGTTGGTCTTCGCCTCCGTTTCTTTGCGCTCCTTCGCAACCGCGACTACGGTTATATCGTGGGCAAAACCCACGACGGTAGTGCCGCCGGGCATCGGGAGCCGCAAGACACCATCATACATATTGTTCCAGAGTAGGGGTCCCAGCACGGAGCCCTGCGGGACGCCGGCTGAGACTTCTTATACCTTCTCGCTGAAGTAGCTCCTCACTATCTCCAACAGGTGCCCTGGGATGCTCAGAGCGGCGAGAGATTCCAGCGTGCGGTTCCAGACCGCGGTGTTAAAGGCGTTCCTTATATCTAGCGTGACCACTAGACAGTAGCTCTTGGACCCGCCTTTCCACCTCGATCCCTCGATCGCCTTCTCCGCTATCCCCTTCACCATCTCCACTGCGTCCAGCGTCGATCTCCCCTTCCTGAAGCCGAATTGGCTTGGAGAGAGGCCCACGGGGCTCCTCGACAGCTTCTTTCAGCCTCGCTGCTATCAGTTTCTCGAACACCTTGCCAGTGGTGTCGATGAGGCAGATCGGTCTATACGACGATGGCTGCCCGGAAGGCGGAGCAAAGCATATTCCTTCGGATGAAGGATGGCTGTGGCACAGCTTTAGGGCCCTTTTGTGCACGGCGTCCGGTCCTGGCGCCTTCTTGGGGCGGACTGTCATACCCGTCCTGATCACCTTCTCCTCCGAGATCAAGCAGGCTTCGTTGGGAAGACGTTCCAAAACCGGCTGCATGGTCACCGGCTCACCTCTCGGAAACAGAGCGTGCACGATACCGTCCAGGGCTACCGGGTCCGAGGGAGTTGAACTGCCCGCTTTCAATATATGTATTAATGTGTATGTGTATATTTGGATCTGTGTAAATAATATAATTTATTTATTCTTGGTATGGTTTGTGTGTCTATATATTTTAATTTTTGGACATGCAGCTTAGTGCCGGACGTGGATATGTGAAAGTGACTTTTGGATGTAATATATATATGCACATATATAAAGTTAAATATGTAAGTACCGTTGGACACTAGCGGATCACAGTGAAAACTATGTACGTAGGGGGCCAATATTGGCAAAGCACTTTTGCACTTTAGAACAAAAAAAAAATTCAGTGCGGCTAGGCGTATGTATTTTATACCTATATTCTTGTATATAGGCACATATATATATTACTTTTCACTTTTCACTTGGATCTATTTGGAATCGGATGGAAATAACGCCGTTAGAAAAAAAATATGGCGACCACGGACGAATGGTTAGGAAAATAGTAGTACTTATCTAGGCAAAAAAAAACCAGCGCGGGCGGGGGTGGGGGGTTCGCTGATCAGGATAGATTGCAGGCGTCGACGGACCATGCAAAGGAATGCGCGGCTTTCTTCCTAAATAAGGGGGTGGTTGCTGCTGCTAGTTGAAGTTTTTCAAATTCCAACAGAAGAAGGGCGGCTAGATCGAGTTCACGATATAATGCACCTTATTTCTCAACTTCAGTTTTAGTACTAACTTTAACCTAAGAGTGGATGGGCCCGGGACCGCGGAGTGGTGGGTTTCCGCTGCAAGACGGGAACGGGAGAGAAACTGAGAGGGCCGGTGAGCTGGAGTGCAAGCGGGAGTGCAAGCTCCAGTGCAGCGCTCGCTCCCCTGTGGCGCGAACAGTACTTTTTAATTACAATTTTGTTCCTTTTGAGCAGTATATTGTCATCGGTCCAATTTCGTATCTTGTATATTTTATGTATATATGGCCATTTTGGCCTCGAATGCATTGGCTAATGAATTGACAATGTATTAGAAGTGCCGTATAGTCATCTTGCTCGCACTTGTGTAAAATCCTATAGAGCTGTCAAATCTTCAATGAAGTCTCCAATTATTGCTGTAGCATCACAAAAGCATTAGTAGTTGTTAATCTCCGCTAAATAAATCCATGCTGACATAGAGAAATCACTGATCTACAAAGGTGCAGTAAATGTGGAGTAATGCTTCTTTCGAAAAGTTAAAGCATGGCCTATAACTTAGAGGTTCCTCTTTGTTGGCATCCGATTTGCTACCTTTTTTTTTGGAGAGGAATAACAAGTGATTCCTTCCAAATAAGGGGAATGAGAGAGGTTTCTATAGATAAGGTAAACAATTTCAGAAGGGGAGTGCACAGGGCATCGGCACAAAACCTAGGCACACAACCTGATATTCCTTCGGGACCCAGCAAATAAACTGGCTTAGCACGATTAAGATCGTTTAAACTAGGACTGAAAATTAGGTTCGATTTCGGCATGTTGTACAAATACGAATACGAATAATTGGACCCCGCAATGAGTTAAATAGTTTTTGTAACACTGCGCGTTTAGCATAATGAAATTTGACCGAGCAGATATATAATTAGAAGGCTCAGTGCGAGAACCGGTTTTATTAAATTTAGCGACTAGACCCTACGTTTTTTAGGCTATTCCACTCTTTAGTAAACCAAGGAGGTGTATTCGAAATAGAGAGATAGTATAAAGCCGGAATAATAATCATTCAAATTATACACAAGCATTAAACGAACCGACTGCGTTCTCCCGCCCTCTCTCTCTCTCTCTGACTCTGTGTACTACATATGGTAATTGAATTGTGGCTGATTTTGATTTCTTTTTAAAACCTAAAAATTAAAAACTTAAAATAAAATTAAACTTAACAATAAATTAAAATTAAATTAAATATAAAAAAAAAAAAAACACACACACACTCATAAACCCTGTCGTAGCGTTCAGACCGCTAGGTTTTGGGAATGTGGAATCTATATATGTATGTATAAATCTGATTCTGATTTTAGAAAATCTGAAAATCTTCCCAATTTTTTCCTAACGACAAAAACCACTGATCTAAGTCAATTAGCAATAAGACATTTTTTGAAGGAATCCCCATACTTTAATGATTCATATGGTGGTTTTCCCTGAAGCTCTAGGTCAATTCTAAAAAAAATTACATGAATCTGAAGGAAATTATCCACCGCAAGCAAGGAAAATCGAAAGTGGGATGAAAGGGATATTCGAGTTACGTCAGCGGTAACTCTCGCCGGATCAGAGGCAACACAAAGATCAAACAAGCGGTCCAAGGAATTTCGTACATGGTTGACTTGAGATAGTGAAATGTCGAACAAGCCAGCAATAAAGTCATGTTGTGTTGGAAATTGAAGTGTAAGTATAAGAGGGAAGTGTATTTAGGGACCAAATAGCACCAGGGATATTAAAATTACCCAGGACTATCAGAAAGTCTATTGAAAACCATCCGAACAGGGGAAAAGCGGTTCTAAAAAATAGGAAGTTTCGACAATGGAGGAATGTAGGAGCATGTAATAAAAATTGAACTACCATAAAATGATAGATTTACATAAATTAATTAAATCTCATTGCATTCCTTGAATGTTAATAATTCTAACGTGAAAGTGGAGTTAACCGTTATGAGGATCCCCATCCTCGCGCCTTACAGGCCTATTTAAACGATAAATTGTGAACTCAACTAGAAAAACTTTGGAGCTAAGAATCTCCGGCTTTAACCAGGCTTATGTGAACATAATAACATGGTTTTTTTGGACAGAGGTAGAGGATGTAGAGGCCACAGTTGTCAGATCGGGCTTAGGAAGAGTTATTCTTACACGCCGTTTCTTTTTCTTAGCTTCGTATAACGATTACATACTATGGCCTGAATTTGGTAGAGCATTTCGCGCCAAAGAATTCATTGGGGACATTGTCCCCAGCGTAAGATAATATAACATTTTCCACCTTTAATTTACAATTTCCGGCTCTGAGTTTGCCTCGAATGAACGCAATGACATCTTCTGATGTTTGATCGGTTTCGTAGGTGGAATTGCAATAAGGACTTTTGGCGAGACAGACTGAGCGTCTGCCGTGCCAATATCGGCCGGTAGTCCGGACTGTGGGGAATAAATTAACGTGAATCTGGGGCTACAAAATTTTTGAACTACCAGGAGAAGAAACGGATATCACCGGGGGAACGATCACTTCCACGGCACTTTCGAATACCGAATCTTTTTTTTTTAACTCGATCTCAGAGTTCTAGGGTTTAACCCTGAGGTCGAGGGCTGTGCCGGGGGTGGCTGCTGTTGAGAGCCCGTCAGCACGCTGCACACCAGTTGACGTTTTTTTGCGCCTGGGAGACTCATTTAATAGCGTAATAAAATCCTGACTTCAATACTACTAGATTTAGTTAAAGTTCTACATTTGTCTGTAAAGTCAAAATGTGCAATGTGTCGCTGTAAAAGTCAATATCGGCCTTGAAGAAAAAGCTATTGTGTCTATTTATTGTCTACCAAATGATCAATCTTCTGCTGACTTCGAACAACTCTTTAACTATCTGCGAAAAAAAGTTTATAATCGCAGGGGCTGGGATGCCAAACATAATCTCGGAGGGTCTCGAAACGCGGAAGAGCACTTGCAGACTTTGTTCTGTGTTAAAATGTTCTGGTCCATGCAGTCGGAGGGCCTTCGTATTTTCCATACAGCCAACGAACACCAACAGCTATTGATTTTGCTGTCTACAGAGGGATACGGCCGTTTAGCTCTGATCACAATATTAAATTGCTGTGCATAAAATTTGCCATTGGCATCGCATACTGCCTTGAAATATGAGCGTTCCTCGCGTTTAACCAATTAGGTATTAAGCTCTTCTGACTATATCAGCGAAGCTGTCGAGATGTTTGTCTGGAACATCCATATCTCTGCCGGGTCCACCTATGGACAAGTCTTCACCCCCCCCAACCCACCTTAAGCTCTTTTAAAACCTGAGGTTATGCAGTAGATTTGAAAAGATAATTACGTCACGGAATATTAAACGGCAATCCCTCCAAATGATACCAATAAAGAAAGCAGACGATACATAGTGCAGCTCTGGAATATTAAACGGAGATTTCTGTAGCTTTTGCAGACAAGCTACAGAATTGCTTCCAGCCAGATTTGCAATCCCCGAGGATGCTGCTTCCATGGGTCCACTACCGATCCCACACGTGAACACATAATAAGATTATGTATACTTTATAGAGTCGAACATGTTTCCTTCACTGCCCTGCAAGGCTATAATTTAATTTTTTTTTTTTAATTGTTGTAGGGTTGCACAGTAGCGCCTTTTTATACCATGTACCAAAGGTACAAAGGTATTATAGTTTTGTGCGAGTGCGATTTTCTGTAACAGGCAGAAGGAGGCGTGGCAGACCCCCAAAAGTTACCTAAATATTGGTCAGGACCACTAAAGGAGTCGATATAGCCATGTCCGTCTGTCCGTCCGTCCGTCCGTCTGTCCGTCTGTCCGTCTGTCCGTCTGTCCGTCTGTCCGTCTGTCCGTCTGTCTGTATGAACGCCCAGATCTCAGAGACTATAAGAGCTAGAGACACCAAACTTGGGATTTAGACTTCTTATATCTGCACGCAGATCAAGTTTGTTTTAAATTTTTGCTGCTCCCCTTTTTGGAGAAGCTATTTGAAAAAAACGTATATCTACGAAATTTATAAAGTTATGTAAACCATATTAAAAAGCTTAATGCATTTTATCAAAATACACAGACTGTCCAAATTTTATTGCGATCGTGCCATAAATAGCGGAGATATAGGCTTTTTACTTTATACACATTACGTGTACAAGAGGCAGCCCAGGCACAGGGCTCCAAATAAATCAAAACGTTCATTAAACATTTTACTTATGTTCATATTACTATGAAAATAGGATTACTCATTTTGAATTGGTTGGTGGCGCAGCTGGCTAAGCTGAAGTCTTTTTCAAATTTTAGTTGTCACGGGTTCGAATCCCGTCGGCGACGAGCGAAATCTTTTTTATTTTTAGCAATTTTTTTTTTTTTTTTCCAGTACTTCAAAATAATTACAGTATTTAATACTAAAAAATAAAAAAATGCAAGCAAAGAACTATACTTAACGTTTTGAAAATGAAAAAATTCCTTATGCCTGCGGTTGATTCGAACCCAGGCCAATTGCTTACAAAAATGTATGTGTAGCTTTACCCACTGAGCTATCGACTTTGCTATTGAATGGGAAGACATTTGCATTATATGTAAATTTGTCTCAGTTTTTTATTCTTATTCTCTTTCTTTTATATAATTTTGGGACGCGCCTTGTAATGGTACATGGTACATACAGTCGGGTGTCCCGACAGTAGAATATGTCGGGACACCCGACTGTATGTCCATCTTGTTTCATTTTGCGTTGCGAAAATCAAAACTTTTGAACGAAATAAGATAATCCAATAATTTAAACAGCATTTGACAGTGAATTGTTGTGAAATTTATATATGTAGTGGACAATGTGCCATGCCCACCCATTCGCCTATTTATAGGGTATCAAAGTGAAAAAATTGAATTTTCTCATAGAAAACGATTTAAAAAATAATTTATTTAATTTTTTAGCTTAATTCTTATTGATTTTCTCAAATAAAAATATTTTAAAAAATCTAAAAAAAATATTTTACAAAATTTTTTTTGATAAATTAAAATTTTTTTTATTTTTTGATAATTTTTCTAACATTTTGACTAACAATAAACCTACTTTAGGAGAAAAATCATTAAAAAATGCACGATTTTAACGCTGCAAATGTGCTTGCGCGCAAGGGGTACTCCTGAAGCGTTTTTTGACCCTGAGTTGTTTCACTAGATTTGGTGCCAAAGGTATAGTGTAGTTGAGTGCTCCGTGGTGCTTCAAAAGTTCTAGACTACTTTAGGCAGAAAAAGGTGTTAAAAATGGTCACCTGGCAGGTAACGATTTACCTGTACAAGCCAAACCCAAACTGCCGTTTTTTTCGGTTTAATTTACAGTTTATAAATGTATCTATAATTTAAAACCAAAATGAGTCCGATTGGTTGTATAGATTTTGTGTAATATTACCTAAAAGTCAACCAATTGCAGTTTTTTTTTAAATAATTCCGTTTTTGCAACATATAAAGTTGCAAAAACGGAAATATTTTTCAACTTTGAATGCTCATAACTTTTATAAAAATGGTCCGAAAATTGCAACGGATTTGGAATTGTTGTGAAATTCTCTGTCGATGAAGTATAGTATAAGTATATACATATATGACTATATATCACTTTTTTTTATTTTTGCAACGACTTTTGTTCGAGAGGCGCTACTGTAGGTTGTTAGAAAATACTCAACTAAATCACACGCTCTACACTCATACATACGTACATACATAGAAACGCAATAATTATTATTAATTGAATCGTATGATTTAAATATTTTTATTGATAAATTAAAATATATAACCCATTTTATTGTACATTTATTTTTAGACTAGCCTTACCCATGATCTCAGACCTATGAATAAAGAAGGCTTTTCTATATTGACTACCTCGACAGATACCACCGGCCAAAGTCATAATCAAGAGGCAAGTTTTTTAATATTCCCCACTATTATAATTAAAAGCTAATTTTCGAAATACATTTTTGATTCACATAACATAACCTAACATAACAGAATGTGATATTTATCATAAAAGACTGCGCATATATGTGTATTTAGATTAAAAACTGTAAAATTTTGTTGTAGTGGTATGCGCTTGCAGAAGTGAACTAAAATATAAACAAGAAAGGAAGCTAACTTCGGCTCACCGAAGTTGCAGAGTTTAAACAAAAAATTAAAAACGAAATTCTGAAATAATAAATTGATGCGAAATCTCAAATTTGATGGCAATGGTTTGAAACACGGCTAAGCTATGTTTTTTTTTTTATTTTCCTGATTGGAAGCTATAGGATATAGTCGGCCGATTTTCATGAAATTAAAATCGAAATTCAGGAATAATAAAATATGGCTAAATATCAAATTTGGTGAAAATATGTTGAAAACTGACAAAGTTATGGTTTTTTCTTTTATTTTCCTGATTGTTCCTATGGAAGCTATAGGATATAGTCAGCCGATTTTCATGAAATTAAAATCGAAATTCAGGAATACTAAAATATGGGTAACTATCAAATTTGGTGAAAATATGTTGAAAACTGACAAAGTTATGAATTTTTCGCTTATTTTCCTGATTGTTCCTATGGAAGCTATAGGGTATAGTCAGCCGATTTTCATGAAATTAAAATCGAAATTCGGGAATACTAAAATATGGCTAAATATCAAATTTGGTGAAAATATGTTGAAATCTGACAAAGTTATGGTTTTTTCTTTTATTTTCCTGATTGTTCCTATAGAAGCTATAGGGTATAGTCAGCCGATTTTCATGAAATTAAAATCGAAATTCAGGAATACTAAAATATGGCTAAATATCAAATTTGGTGAAAATATGTTGAAATCTGACGAAGTTGTGAATTTTTCTTTTATTTTCCTGATTGTTCCTATGGAAGCTATAGGACATACATATGTATATATATATATATAGAGTATATAGAAGCCTAACTGCAAAGTTTCATTCAGATAGCTTTAAAACTGAGGGACTAATTTGCGTAGAAACGGACAGATGAACAGACGGACATGGTTAGATCGACTCGGCTGTTGATCCTGATCAGGAATATATGCACTTTATAGGGTCCGAGATGTCTCCTTCACTGCGTTGTAAACTTCTAACTGAAATTATAATACCCTGCAAGGGTATAATAAATAATGGCTATTTTTCAGAGAAGATTAAATAAGAAGAAGAAGAAGAGAAGATTAAAAAAAACACCAAAGTTATACTTATTTTGTCTCGATCGATTCTATTCGTATGGCAGCTATATAATAGTAGTCAAATGCATTACTTGAGGGATAAATGACCGAGGTACTCACGAAGCGTTTCTACAAATTTTCTTTCCGATTTTGTATTCAATTTTGAAGTCAAAAGTCAGATTTTTGACTAAAAAAATAAATTGTTAAAAAAAAATTATAATAAAATTTGAACTATCTTAGTGCAAATATTCAAATCGATCTGACCAGTGGATTTTACGTTATCGTGTACACCGATTTGGAAAATGCCATTTTTCAAGAGAGCGCTTTAAAGTTTTGTAAGCCCATGCAGTGCACACTACGCAAGCTCCATTAAATTGACTCGATCTTTGTTAATTGATATATGATCGATGTAAAACTTTAACACAATATTCTAAACAACCGTGCGATGATTGGACCGCATTCAACGAAGTTGCTATCGAGTACCTCAGCCTAAAAACCGTTGGGAGACTGAAAGTTGATTCGACTCCCCAGCCTTAAAAAAAAGTTGAGCCCCATGCCGAAGTTCAACTTAGAGCCGATATAGAGGAATACCTTATCTTATTCGGTTACTCCGCCTCTTTTCCACTCTTCCCTCTTTGGATAAGAAACTGTGTAAAATTCGGTGCCATATGTTCCCTCCAATTGCTCTTACCGCACTCTGCTCCACGATGTCCTCGATGTAAAGATCAATCAAGACCGGCCGCAGGCCACGAGCGGAGAGCCCGCGTTGCTTCTGCGCATGCTGAACGCTGAATCCGTTTAAGTCTCGTAAAATTATAAGAACTAGTAAATTCCAGGTAAAATACAATAGTTAGTATTGGCCATACCACCGATGTGTATGTATGTAATGTGTTTTGAGTATAGTCCCCAGATGCTGCCAACAATTTGCCTGCACGAATAGAAAGCCATGCTTGCTTTTCTTACTTTTTCTGCCACTTTTTTCTTTCATAAGAGCTTCGAGTCCAGTATCACTTCAAGATACTTCACCTGTTGTGATAATTTTAGCTCTATGCCATCTATCTTGGGCATGTTGCATTCTGGTTCGTTATGTTCTGTTGTATTTGTGTAAATATTCTCAATCCTCAGATTCTGGCCTATTTATTTAGACGGCACTGATAACGGGTGGGTACGGTCCTGATAGTAGCACTAGTATTTAAATACCGACTGTTAAAGTCAACTGTTGCAACCAGTATGTACAAATATGTTGCTTGATATGTGCGTCAAATTTTAACAATTTGTAAATGTAGCAGGTGATGCTTTCGTTTGGGGTTTGGGAAAAAAGTTCAACTTTCAATAGAGTTTAAAAAAAATGTTCAAAAATGTTCAGTGAGTGAGTCATTAATTGTGAATTCAGGACATATTGTCTTATCGTGCGCTGTGCGCGACTTTTCGCGCAACCTCTTGGTCAGAAACGCAGCCCTGCTGGAAGTGTGGCGAGGCAAAAGGGTTTACCAGAAACTAAATTTGCTGTATTTATGATTTTATGTTTTGTATAACAAATAAAGTAAAATTTCGTTAAAATTTTGTATTTTTTTAAATAAAAAAATATTATTTAATTAAAATTGGAAAAAATATTTTTTTAATTAAATTTTTTTTTTAATAAAAAATTTGGGGGCTGGGGCATTTACAGTTACAATTAATTTACAATTAGGTATAAACAAATTTATTTTTTAAATAAAAACTTTAATTTTAAATTAAAACAAGAAAGGAAGCTAACTTCGGCTCTCCGAAGTTTGTATACCCTTGCAGAGTTTAAACAAAAAATTAAAAACGAAATTCTGAAATAATAATTTGTTGCCAAATCTCAAATTTGATGGCAATGGCTTGAAACACGGCTAAGCTATATTTTTTTTATTTTCCTGATTGTTCCTATGGAAGCAATAGGATATATTCAGCCGATTTTCATGAAATTAAAATCAAAATTCAGAAATACTAAAATATGGCTAAATATCAAATTTGGTGAAAATATGTTTAAATCTGACAAAGTTATGAATTTTTCTTTTATTTTCCTGATTGTTCCTATGGAAGCTATAGGATATAGTCAGCCGATTTTCATGAAATTAAAATCAAAATTCAGGAATAATAAAATATGGCTAAATATAAAATTTTTTTCATAAAATTAAAACCGAAATTCAGGAATAATAAACGGAATTGAATGGCTAAATCTCAAATTTCATGAAAATCTTTTAAAAACTGACAATGTTAAATTTTTATACACTTGCAGGGTATTATAATATCAGTCAAAAGTTTGCAACGCAGTGAAGAGACATTTCCGACCCTATAAAGTAAATATATACTTGATCAGGATCAACAGCCGAGTCGATCTAGCCATGTCCGTCTGTCCGTCTATCCTTCTGTCCTTCTGCCCGTCTGTCCGTCTGTCCGTTTCTACGCAAACTAGTCCCTCAGTTTTAAAGCTATCTGAATGAAACTTTGCAGTTAGACTTCTATATACTTTCACTCGTACATATGTCGGGACGGGCCGGATCGGACGACTATATCATATAGCTGCCATAGGAACAATTGGAAAATTTTTAGAAAACAAATTTTAACTTTGTCAGTTTTCAACATATTTTCATCAAAGTTGAGATTTAGCAGTTTTTTATTATTCCTGAATGTGGGTTTTAATTTTATGAAAATCGGCCGACTATATCCTATAGGTTCCATAGCAACAATCAGAAAATAAAAAAAAAAACCATAACTTAGCCGTTTTTTAAATCATTATACCCTAGCAGGGTATATTAGTTTCAGTCAGAAGTTTGCAACGCAGTGAAGGAAGCATCTCCGACCCTATAAAGTATATATATTCTTGATCAGGATCAACAGCCGAGTCGATCTAGCCATGTCCGTCTGTCCGTCTGTCTGTTTCTACGCAAACTAGTCCCTCAGTTTTAAAGCTATCTGAATGAAACTTTGCAGTTAGGCTTCTATATACTCTCACTCGTACATATGTCGGAACGGGCCGGATCAGACCACTATATCATAAGCTGCCAGAGGAACGATCCGAAAAATTTTCAAAAAACAATTATAACTTTGTCAGTTTTCAACCAATTTTCACCAAATTTGATATTTGCCCATTTAGTATTATTTCCGAATTTCGGTTTTAATTTCATGAAAATCGGCTGACTATATCCTATAGCTTCCATAGGAACAATCAGGAAAATAAAAGAAAAAACCATAACTTTGTCAGTTTTCAACATATTTTCACCAAATTTGATAGTTACCCATATTTTAGTATTCCTGAATTTCGATTTTAATTTCATGAAAATCGGCTGACTATACCCTATATCTTCCATAGGAACAATCAGGAAAATAAAAGAAAAAACCATAACTTTGTCAGATTTCAACATATTTTCACCAAATTTGATATTTAGCCATATTTTAGTATTTCTGAAAATCGGCTGACTATATCCTATAGCTTCCATAGGAACAATCAGGAAAATAAAAAAACCATATCTTAGCCGTGTTTCAAACCATTGCCATCAAATTTGAGATTTGGCAACAAATTATTATTTCAGAATTTCGTTTTTAAGTGTTTGTTTAAAGTCTGCTAGGGTATACAAACTTCGGTGAGCCGAAGTTAGCTTCCTTTCTTGTTTTCATTAAATTTGAGATTTGGCAGCTAATTATTATTCCAGAATCCGAAATGGCATCTATATGATATAGTCGTCCGATCCGGCTCGTTCCGACATATGTACGAGTGAGAGTATATAGAAGCCTAACTGCAAAGTTTCATTCAGATAGCTTTAAAACTGAGGGACTAGTTTGCGTAGAAACGGACAAACGGACAGACGGACATGGCTAGATCGACTGGGCTGTTGATCCTGATCAAGAATATATATACTTTATAAGGTCGGAGATGCCTCCTTCACTGCGTTGCAAACTTTTGACTGAAACTAATATACCCTACAAGGGTATAATTATGGGGGGGGGGGGGTACTTTTCTCTTTCCAACAGGTGTGTAAAATTAAGTGAAACACTATAATAAAAGCCTCACAAAATAAGGAAAATACCCAATAGTGCATTGTATATGGTTTGCAGCCATTTAGCTCGTCTTAGTTGTTTCAGTATTCTTCCTTGGCTTCGTAGTTTGCATTCTTGTTTGATGTTTGTGCTTTCTCGTATGGTTCCAATTCCTTGGTCCCATAGCTGATGTTGAAGGACGTCTGCGATCTTCTCCTGAGAACGCTCAGTTCTTTGCCACCACTCTGAGTACAGCTTCTTTGATAATAAAACCTTGCATGTCTCTTGGAAGGCATTGTTCAGGGTATTTAGCGCATTGGAAGAGAGTCATATCTTTATCCTCCTGTTGCCGATCTCAGAATTGACAATTTCGCCATAATTGAACCAGTTTGTCTGGCGGGGTCTTAATACGGAATTACTTAACGGTACCGGAATCTCAAAAAGTTGTATGTACCTGTACCTGAAAAGAAGTGTAGTATCGACACCCCCAAGTTCTCGACCCTATAGTAACTATAGCATAATTCCGACTCCATATAGTTATACTAGAATGTATAAATGCATGAATGTACCCACAACGGCAAATGAATCACTCATTCTAGAAGTAGGCACCCTTTTTTACCTGTGAGTGTAAGTCAGGGGCTGAAATTCCCTGTATTGCTAGACAGTGTTTTCACTCAGTTCAAAGTTGTATAGTACAGTAAGATACACTTTATGACTAATAAGTCTTTGGGAGAATTAGATAATATATTTTATTTTATACAAGAGTCAATATTTAAGCTATTAATATTACCACGTCTGCATGGTAACAATTTTCGAGAGTATCTCTCTTAATACAATTTTTGGCACCGAAAGAGTCTATTCGAATACTGCACTCTTAAGAATTGACCCCCACATCATCTAGTTTTCCTTGGAATTCATTTTTATTGAGAGTACTGAACTCAGTTCAGTAGATACATAATTGTTTTTCTAGATGTACGGTGTGTTAAAAATGGATAACTTTAGTACTCCTTTATGATGAGTACAACAATATACTGTTCTTTAAGTGAGAACAACAAAAATCGTTTCCTATATTTTTCTGGCCTACTCTATACACTGTACAGCAATGAATAAGTGCAGAATTTTTACGAACACTACACTACTGTACAGTTTTATGAAACTACCCTTCAGTACCAAAATTCCCTTCCCTGCCTTTTCCTTGAGGCATGTCCGAAAAACAAATTGTATGGGCTTTGTTGAAGTCCGAAACAAAGTAGGCAACGAAAATTCGACCATATTTTCGGAGCAGTGGCATGTAAATTAGAGAGAGATGGCGATAGAAAGAAGGAATGGGGAAAAAACTGCGGCAAAAACAAATTAAGTAGCATGGACGTCAGAATAGTCTTTTTAAAATAAGTGGAAATATTTATAAGAATTTTCGGTCGCCTGTTTTTGGTCTCGGTTGCCTTTCCCTTTCCCTTCACATTTGAAGTTTAAGTGGCGTGTTGTGTGTCAATTTCTAAAATATTCGCCTTATTACATTAATTACATAATTTATAATTAAATATATAAAAAGGTGAGTACATTGATCGTTTTTTATTGAATAAATTAATTTGCACAGTTGGATTCAGCGCGTATGACCCAAACGCTGTGCTCCAGGAGACCATAACACGATTAGAAAAGAAGATCGACGACCAAGGGAAGGAGCTCTCCTCGTGCACGCATCAAATTTCAAAGTTGCATTGCTCGAGGCCTTTCTAAAAGGAAAGACCAAAAGCAATGCAGTCAACTTTGATTTTCCTGTGTGTAACGATTTATTATTGCAGACCACAGTCGTGACAAATTTACTGAAAAGGGCTGAAAGGCCGTTCTGTCGAAATCGTTAAAGAACGTTATGGGAGAGGAGCTTCTTCATAATTTCAACATAGACGGAGTCAATGGGAGGAAGAAGCTAGAGGCGTTCTTCAATTTTTATGCACTTTTAATTGGTATGTATTTTAATTACAGATTTAAATAAAAATAACTGATATTAATGATTAATTTTTATTTCTTTCACTTACAGATTGCATTTCCAGCTTGGAACCAGACAGCCCTAAAAATTGTTGGCACATGCAATAAGTTGCATAAAAATAATAATAATACAAGAAAATATAAAACAAATAATAATAATAATGTAAAATAAATTAATAAAATAATAATATATTTATATTTATATTTATATTATATTTATATTTATTTGTGCTATGGAAGGGTGGGGGTGAGTGGGGTGGATTCCTTTGAGATTCCTCGAAGAAATCCCCTAGGAATCCTGACAAATTCCTTTGCAATTCCTTTGAGATTCCTCGAAGAATTCCCCTAGGAGTCCTAACAAATTCCTTTGAAATTCATCAAAGAATTCCCTAAGAATCCTGGCAAATTCCTTTTAGATTCCTCGAAGAATTCCCCTGGGAATCCAAACAAATTCCTTTGAAATTCATCAAAGAATCCCTAAGATTCCTGGCAAATTACTTTTAGATTCCTCAAAGAATTCCCTTAGCATTCCTGAGGGAATTTACTTCGAAATTCACTACAAATTCCTGGAGGGAGTCTTGGAGGAATTGCAGAGCAATCCTCAGGGACTCCGAATTCCCTGTACCAACCGCCTCGTTGTACAGAAATTCCCTGTAGCCTTGTATGGAAATTCTTTGACGATTCCTTGAGGAGCAAATCCCATTCCACAAGGATTCCTTAAGGAATCCAATCGGAATGGTACTGAAGTGTAGAAATTAATATGTATATGTAGAAGTTCGATTCATATCTATTGATAATACATAGAGTTTATTTTTAAATATTTGTCACGCCCACTTTTGCCTTCTCAACTAAGCCGAATAAGTGAGTTGGGTTAATTAACATTAAAAAAAATACAGTGTTAATTCTTTATAGAAAATTTTACCTCTGAATTCTGTGAATTCGCCTTGCGCATGTTCCGTTTAAGCTCACTCACAGCGCTTTACCTCACTGTCATTCACACTCGACTGATTGGTTGTTTTAACTGATAAATTAATTTATTTATATTTCAGGACCTTGAATCGTTGCGTCTAAAACGGGGCCATGTGCTAACAGAGCTTTTGGAGACGGAGCGAATCTATGTAAATGAAATGAGTTCGATCTTGCAGGTAATAATATCTATATATATAAAAATGGTGGCAAAAATGTTCGCATTATCATCACAAGAGAACGGCTGGACCGATTTGGACCATAAGAAAATTTTGGTAAAACCTTCTGGAAAAGTCGCTAGAGGCTCAAGAGTTATACACAGTTGATGTAAAACTGTTATTGAACAATAGAAGGCGATGTGGTGTTATTCATAATATAGTGTACATATATGTTTAATTTAAGTCGAATTTTAAAGTTGAGCATTGCAAGACAGAAAATTTCATGAAATAAAATTGCGCATCAGATAAGTAATTTTGTCACTTCGGAGTGATGGTTATACGTATTATTTATATGTTCTATACCTACAGTCATCAAAATAATGCCTGCTGTTAGACGATCAAGACTTGGACGGCGTTCGCGCAATGCAATAAGTAGTCGGAATTTCCGTAATAGTCGGACGCAAGAGGAAAGTGGAGTTTTGAATGCATCGGCACGTGCTCGAATGGCACAGCATCGCGCTGCACAAAACCCACCTCAAGCCCGACAAAATAATAGAAGAAGTCGAACCGCAAATGAAAACTTGAATCGCGCTGCATTCGCATACAATTCTGAAACACCCTACAAGGATCATAGCTGCGTTGTTATTGGTTCATTGTCTGTGGTATGTCAGCATTGTAATGCACTGAAGTTTCGATTGGAAACCCCCGGCTTATGCTGTGCAGGTGGTAAAATTAAATTGCCCGTTTTGGCTCATCCACCAGAGCCATTGTATTCGCTACTTTATGGAAATTCAGCCCAATCAAACAGTTTCCTAAAGCTTGCACAAAAATATAACGGATGCTTTCAAATGACGTCATTTGGAGCCGAGGTTGTTCATCAACCAGGCTACAATCCAAGTTATAAGGTAATGGCGTCTCTCTATTATCAAAATGAACAACTCCAATTTTTTTTAAAATTGCATCCCAATATTCAGATTCATGGGCAAATTCACCACCGAGCGGGCGCTTTGTTACCACCACAAAACAAAGATCATAAATTCCTTCAGATCTATTTCATTGGTGATTCGGTAGTTGAACTAAATCACTGCTGTGCAATTTACACTGCAACTAAACGTGAAATTATAGAACAATTGCAAAATCTTCTCCATGAGCATAATGAATTGGTCAGGTTGTTCAAAACCGCATTGGATATAATGCATAATGACGAACATAAAATCATTATCAGCGCTGACAAAAGACCCACTGGTAGCCATGCAAGACAATTTAATGCTCCCACTATCAATGAAGTCGCAGTGGTGATTGTTGGTGAGAATGTGGAATCACGCGATATTGTTCTTAAGCGTCGGGATGATGGCCAATTGCAGAGAGTTTATGAGACTCATCGGTCATATGATGCTCTTCAATACCCGTTAATGTTCTGTCGTGGAGAAGATGGGTATCACTTCAACATAAAGATGGTCAATCCAATGACAGGTTTGTATACATTTCTTACATCACTTCTTTTTGATTCTGCAACTAAGTTTGAATTAAAATTTTAGGAGAAGAAACGAATAAGAAGGTTAGCTCTATGAATTTTTATGCGTATCGATTGATGATTCGACAAGATGTTGACAATCATCTGTTAAGATACCGCCGTTTGTTTCAACAGTACTGTGTCGACATGTACGTCAAAGTAGAAACGGAACGTCTAAATTTTATTCGTTTTAATCAGTCGAAGTTGCGCTCAGACGAGTACATCCACTTGCGTGACGCAATCGCTACTGAAGGACACGCGGCCAACATCGGTTGTTTGACCATTCTCCCAGCTACTTATGTTGGAAGCCCGCGCCATATGCATGAGTATGCACAAGATGCGATGACGTATGTCCGAAATTACGGGTGCCCGGATTTATTCATAACGTTCACGTGCAATCCAAAATGGCCCGAAATTATCAATCTATTGCTTCCAGGACAAACATCAAGCGATCGACCTGACATCACTGCACGAGTATTCAAGCAAAAGATCACAGTGCTTATGGATTATATTGTAAAGCAGAAGGTTTTTGGCGCAGTTCGTTGTTGGATGTACTCGGTTGAGTGGCAGAAGCGTGGCTTACCACATGCGCACATTCTGCTCTGGATGTTCGACAAGATCCGACCAAATCATATTGATTCGATTATTTCAGCCGAAATACCAGATATACAAACTGATCCCGAGCTGTATTCCATTGTGACAACGACCATGATCCATGGCCCTTGCGGAGTCCACAACCCAGAATCAATATGAATGGAAAACGGAAAATGCACAAAACGATTTCCCCGTCCGTTGACGGCTGAAACCATCAGTGGAAACGATGGATATCCATTGTATAGGCGTCGTTCTCCAGATGATAACGGCAAATGGATTGAATTAATGGTGAAACGTAACGAAACAAACGTAACAGTAATCGTGGATAACCGCTGGATCGTTCCATATTGCCCGCTTTTGTCGAAAACATTCTTAACGCATTGCAATGTTGAGTACTGCAACTCTATCAAATCCATCAAATACGTTTGCAAATATGTGAACAAAGGGAGCGACATGGCGGTGTTTGGCATTGCTGATCCGAATGCAAACGACGAGGTGACGAAATTTCAACTTGGACGCTACGTTAGTTGTAACGAGGCCATTTGGAGGATATTTTCATTTCCGATTCATGAACGTCACCCGACTGTCGTGCACTTATCTATTCACTTAGAGAACGGCCAGCGTGTCTACTTTACGGACGCGAACGCAGCGCAAAGAGCAGAACGGCCACCAGCGACAACGTTGACAAATTTCTTTTCGACATGCGAAAGCGATCCGTTCGCAAGGACTTTACTATATTCTGAGATGCCACGCTATTATACATGGAACGCTGCATCGAAGAAGTTTCAACGCCGGAAAAGAGGTGATACTGTTGCTGGCTTCGCTGATGTCTATTCGACTGATGCGCTCGGACGAATATACACAGTTCATCCAAGTCAAGATGAATGCTTCTATCTTCGCTTGCTTTTGGTGAACATTAGAGGTCCTACATCCTTCGACTCGCTGCGTACTGTGGATGGTGTGCTGTGCGCCACTTTTCGGGAGGTTTGCCAACGTTTGTATTTGCTTGAAAACGATACTCATTGCGACTCAACGCTCGCCGATGCCACTGTATCTGCGTCAATGAATCAAATCCATACATTATTCGCAATAATCATAGCTACGTGTCATCCGTCGAACCCGACTGCATTGTGGGAAAAATACAAGGACCAAATGGTGGACGATATTTTGAACAGAGTACGAAGGACAAGTTCTAATTTCAATATTGGCATTAACGAAGATATGTACAACGAAGCATTAGTACGGATCGAAGACATATGCATGCTCATGTGCGGCAGTCTACTATCGACATTGGGAATGCCAGCGCCAAATCGTTCAGTGCACGATACATTCAATCGGGAATTTCTACGGGAGCAACACTATCAGGATAATCAATCAGGATAACCTGGCCGAAAGAGTTCGAACAAATGTGCCGCTTTTGAATGCCGAGCAGAAGAAAGTGTACGATTCGATAATGAAGGTTGTTGACGATGAAACGGGAGGCTTATACTTTATCGATGCTCCTGGTGGGACAGGCAAGACATTCGTCATTTCGTTGATTCTGGCAACGATTCGGTCAAGATCTCAAATTGCGTTGGCTGTTGCATCATCTGGCAATGCTGCTACATTGTTGGAAGGCGGTCGAACTGCACATTCCGCTTTGAAGATACCCATGAATCTTCTGACGGTTGACCAGCCAACGTGCACGATGAGCAAGAATTCAGCGACAGCAAAATTGATGCGAGAATGCAAAATCATCATTTGGGATGAATGCACGATGGCGCATAAACGAGCTTTAGAGGCCGTTGACCGAACGATGAAGGATTTAAGAGGTGATTCGAGACTATTTGGTGGGGCTTTGATATTGCTGTCCGGAGATTTTCGCCAAACGCTCCCGTTATCCCGAAATCTACGGCTGCCGATGAAGTTAATGCATGCCTAAAATCGTCCTCTTTGTGGCGATATGTAAACAAGTTTAAATTGACCAGGAACATGAGAGTCGCATTGCAGAATGATCCATCCGCTGCTGAATTCTCGAGACAACTGCTGGCGCTCGGAAATGGTGAAATTCCTGTTGATGTTTCGACTGGACTAATATCGTTCCCAACAAATTTTTGCGAGTTTATATCATCGAAAGAGAAACTCATCACAAAAGTGTTTCCAGACATTGCAGAAAATTATAAAAATATCAACTGGATTAGTGAGCGGGCAATACTAGCACCGAAGAATAAGGACGTAGATAGTTTGAATTTCTTTATTCAAAGTCAAATCGCTGGAGAAATTCATTCATACAGATCCGTTGACAGCGTGACCAACGAGGATGAAGCGACCAACTATCCGATAGAATTTTTGAACTCACTGGATGTGCCAGGAACTCCACCGCATAATGTGCAACTGAAGGTGGGATCAGTTATTATAATGCTGCGGAATCTAAATCATCCGAGATTATGCAACGGTACGCGGTTATACGTTAAGAAACTAATGAACAACGTGATTCAAGCGACTATAATCAAGGGCAAGTTTAAAGGAGAGGAAGTTCTTATTCCACGAATTCCGATTATTCCAACAGATCTTCCATTCCAATTCAAGAGGATTCAGTTCCCAGTTCGATTGGCATTTGCGATGACAATCAATAAATCGCAAGGCCAATCGTTGGAAGTTTGCGGGATAAATCTGGAATATCAATGTTTTTCGCATGGACAGTTATACGTAGCCTGTTCACGTGTGGGAAAGCCGTCATCATTATATAATTTTGCACCAGATAACAAAACAAAAAATATTGTTTATCAGATCGCTCTACACTGATTTCGAGTCAAAAAAAAAATGTAACAACAAATTTGAATAACCAGTGTTCTATTATTACTATGGGGTTATATGAAGTCGTGAAATTGGGCCGAGACAAAGTTCGCAAGGTCCGCTACAAAAAAATTTAACCAAGACAAAAAACATCAATTAGGGGCGAGACAAGGTTCGCCGGGTCCGCTAGTTTCTAATAAAAATTAAGGTTTGTGTAATCTCATTGCCTATAGAAGTATACTAGTCCACAGTAGTAACCAAATTAAACTTCGCGAGCATAATCTTACATCTATTTAAACCTCGGTATGTGATAGCCAAATTCTTCTGAAACCAGGCACGTGCCTGTTAGGGTTAGGTACGTCTACTAATAAGTAGACGCGATGGAAAATATAGAAAAGACTACGAGGAAATAAACTAAGGGTATATACGATCTAGTATTTCTACTCGGAACGTGGAAATTGAACTGGCCTAACAAGTCAGTGCTTTCCACATCACCGTGAATAAGGTTATCAATAAAGGTAATGCCTAGCATAGTTCTACCAGGCACGTGCCTGTTAGGGTTAGGTACGTCTACTAATAAGTAGACGCGATGGAAAATATAGAAAAGACTACGAGGAAATAAACTAAGGGTATATACGATCTAGTATTTCTACTCGGAACGTGGAAATTGAACTGGCCTAACAAGTCAGTGCTTTCCACATCACCGTGAATAAGGTTATCAATAAAGGTAATGCCTAGCATAGTTCTACGATTGGCTAAGGAGTGGAAGTAAATTAGGAGAAGTCTACTATAATAGAATCTATGTTCAGCATCCCAGTTTAAACCGCGTAAAGCGAAAAGCAAAAAGTTCTTTTGAACCGATTCAATGCGTTTACTGTGGACCCCAAACTGGGGTCTCCAAACGCAAGATCCATATTCTAAGATAGAACGAACTAAAGAAATATATAAAGTTTCAGTTACATAGGGGTAATCGAATTCCTTCGACCACCGTTTAATAAATCCCAGCATACTCCTGGCTTTATTTATCATATGATCGACAAAGTCAAGTTTGGGATCCAGGCGGACACCCAAGTCATCAACTGAGTTAATTCTTTCCAAATAGCAGCAGTTAAGCGTGTAAATTGCAAGCTTGGGAACAACACGAGAGAATGTCATTAGCTTGCATTTCGAGCCATTTAAGTTTAGTAGGTTTATGCGGCACCAAGTTTGGAAGCTATCAAGATCTGTTTGTTAATCAGACTGGTAAGCAACATCCTTGTATTGCACACAAAGCTTGACATCATCAGCATACATGAGTACCCTAGAGTTTGTCAGAACTTCGGGCAGATCATTAATAAATAATGTAATAATAATAATAATGTAAACAATAATGAGGGACACCAGAGGTGACCGGAGAACATTAGATATGGGCAAATCCCACGTGTCGCACGCTACATTCGCTCGATTTTAAGATTTACCGTAAACTTTTGATATGTGCTTAGAGTGAATTTAGAGGAGGGTATAAGGTTCAACTTCGATGGAGTCACTGTTTTGAAAATACTTAATAAAATTGTGACGTGTCGCACGCTATAGAAACCCTATGAAAGTTAATATGCTAAAGAAAGTTAAGACTATTAGAAGACAAAAACCGATCGTTTGGTCTTAATAATGTTCACGGATTTTTGGCAAAGCCGTAAACCCATTGTGTCGCACGCTACGTGTCGCACGCTACGTTTTTTTCATCAAACTTTAGAAATAGAAGATCATATATGAATTTTATTTTGAATATTTTTCTAGAGATGTTAGAAAATAAAAGTCAAAGCATAAGTCCTCTGTTATGAAGAAATAAGCAAAACTAAACATGACCTTTTTTTGAGCGTTTTTCATTAAAAAAAAATGAAAAATTGCGATTGCGAGATACGCTTTCGAATATTTTGAAATTTGCTTTAGAATATGATTAAGGCTACCAAATTTGATCAATTGGACCACATTTTTATGTAACTATGTTAATAAAAATCATTTTAGAAAAGTTTTTCACTTTTGGCCGAGGTGGACCATTCCTGGGATTCGCCCATATATAGTTTTTAAAGAGGACTTTTTGCGTCCTGCCAGTCAGATAACTGAAGATCCACCCAAGAAGATCAATAAAAATACCATTAAATCGAGTTTTCTGAGGAGAAGGGAATGATTAAGGGAATCAAATGCTTTGCTGAAGTTAGTAAAAATTACCTCCGTTTGAGAGTTATTATTGAAGCCTCTTATGATGAATGAAGTGAGCTCCAGAAGGTTAGTAGTAGTTGATCGTGTTGACATGGAAAAATTACTGATCTAAAAAGGTGCTGTAAATGTGGAGTAATAATATTTTCAAAAAGTTTAGGGATGGCCGAAAGCTTAGAGATTCCTCTGTAGTTGTTCAATTTGTTACCTTTTTTGTGGAGAGGAATAATGAATGATTCCTTCCAAATAAGGGGAAAGTGCGACAGAAAATTAGGTTCAATCTGGGCAAGCTATAAGAATACGTCTGATTTAGGTCAGTGAAAGTAGAGTATGTAGTTTGAAAAAACTGGGCAAAAACATCGGCAATTGCCTGATCTCCCTTCAGAGCTGCATTTTGAAAAGAAAGCGATGAAGGATGAGTTACCGCCTTACGTTTAGTATTAACAAAATTATAAAAATGTTTAGGATCCTGTGAAATTGAACACTGCAACGAGTCAAATAGTTTTTGTAACACTGTGCGTTCAGTACGGTGAAGTTTGACAGATATATACTTAGAGCGGTCAAAACCAGGGTTTGAAAAGCTATGCTGCTCCTGTAGTATTTTGTTTTCATATTGCTATTGCTGTCACTTTGACGAGAGCAGTAACAAAAACAAATACATGTAAGAGCCGTAGCACATATAAAAATTATATTTGCTCTGCTCTCATCTTGCTCTAAAATTTTTACTAAGGCTACAAGCCCCCAAAGCATTTTCTAAAATATTCTGCTATAGCACATACATAGATGTACATAGCATGTCAGAAAACTCGGAGCAGAGCATAGCACAAAGTTTTCAATTTCATTGCTACGGCTCTGCTACTGCTCTCGTCAAAGTGACAGCGCCTGCTATAGCATAGCAACATTTTTATGAATCTCGCTACTATGGAGCAGTAAATTCAAACCGTGGTCAAAACGAGAACCAGTTTTATTAAGCTCCGTGTACTGCCTTGACTTTACACTTTTCAAGCGACTCAATTCTTAAGTAAACCATGGTGGTTTATTTAAAATACAGGGACAATATAACGGAACACATTCAGAGAAAAATGAGTTCATCTAATTGTAAAAAATGTCCACGGCATCAGCCATGTCAGTGCACATGTATAAATCAGACCAGTTAAAGTCGAAATAAAATTATTTAGCCGGTCGAAGTCGTCAGACTTGCGAAAGCAGTAAACTCTTTAGGCTGGTCTATCTGATATTTTCTTTATATCAGCACCAATGTCAAGTGTCACATCGAAAGTAGGATGATAGGGATCTTCCGGTTGCGTCAGCGTCGCTACCCTCGCTAAACTAACACTCGCCGGATCAGAGACAAAACAAAGCGCTCTAAGGAATTTCGTACATGGTTGACTTGAGACAGTGAAATGTCGAACAAGCCAGCAATAAAATCATGTTGTCATTTGAGGACCAAATAGCTCCAGGGATATTAAAATAACCCAAGACTACTAAATGATCTCTATCAGAAAACATATTGGAAACCATCCGAATGGCGGAAAGGTGGTTCCAAAAAATGGAAAGTTCCGACAATGGAGGAAGGTAGGAACATGCAATAAAAACAAAGCGACCATTAAATTATAGCTTACCACAAAGGAAATTCAACTTCCTTGCTTTCCTCGAAAGTTAATAATTCTGACGTAAGAGTGGAGTTGACCGCTTTGAGGATAAATCGTGAACGCAGCTGGGAAAACTTCGGAGCTACGAATCTCCGGCTTTAACCAGGTTTCTGTGAACACAAAAACGTGGAAGGCGAATGCAAAACTATCAGAATACAATTAATGCAGCTTTCTACGCAAGCCTCTTGCATTAGATTATCAGAGAAGTATTTAGTTTTTTTGGGCAGAGTTAAGGGATGTAGGAAGCACAGTGGCCAGATCGGGCTTGGGAAGAGTTATACCCACAGGCCGTTTCTTTTTCTTAGCTTCGTATTCTTTGAAGACAACGTACTCAGGCCAGAATTTGGTTGAGCATATCGTGCCAAAGAATTCATTTGGGACATTTATTTTGAAAGATGAAATATCTCTAGCGTAAGAAAATTTGAATTTTTCCACCTTTAATTTCAAATTATCGGCTCTAACTTTGCCTCGTATAAAGGCAATCACGTTTGACCAGGGGAGAGCCGCGAAACAAACATCTGTTTCGCAGGAGGGACAGCAATGTCTGTCGACCGGTAATCCCTGGGGGATATATTTATGGGGCTATGGGGTCGGAGCTTGCGGTCCCATAGGGGACGAAGAGGAAATTAACGGGAGAACTATCAGTCCCACAGTCCCCCCCTTCGGATACCGACTCTTTCCTAAAAATTGATCTCAGAATTCTGGGATTTAATTCTGAGGTCGAGGGCTGTGTCGTAGGCGGCTGCTGTTGAGAGCCCGCCGCAGGTTGTTGGTAATGTTGTTGGCAATGCCGGACTCCAGTTGCAGTTTTTTTCGCCTTGGAGACTCATTTAATAGCGTAAGGCTATTAAATGGCTTACCAAGCGCTAAGAAGATGTTGAGTTTTATTAAAACTCAATAAAAACTCCTTAAAACTGCCCTTGGTTTGCCGCATGAAAGACGTCATTTCCCTTTCAACGTCACGACAGGCATCGCAACAGTAGCGCAAGCCGATGTTTTTTCTTACGTCATCAACAATCCGGCCGGCAACCCCTATGCACAATGTTGTCACACAGCCTGCAGCCGATGGTAAGATCAGTAAACAAAACAGCCTTTTTGCATGTTTTGGAAGAGCAGACGATATCGGAAGACATTATTAAAAACTTACCACTGTACTTGTTACAATAGGATGAGGGGGCGACAGATATAAAAAAAATGTGCAGCTGCACCGAGAGTGTTGAAGCGCTAAAGCAGGTAAGCGTGAGTGTAAGCCAGCTTAGAAAACGTTTAGCTGTCGACTAAACGGGAGAGGTACAAAGATGAAATGCAAAAAAAAAAAAAAGAAAAACAAACACTGGCAGCTCAATTAAATAGTGAAAATAAAAGGGATTAAATAAATTAATATAGCTGCATGCACACGCGAAGTGAACGGGAACTATAAAGAACACAAAGTAGAAGTTATGTTATTTCACAAAAACGAGAGCGCAAGAAAAAAACACAACCATTTACTTGGAAGAGAGAAAGGTTATATTTTATAAATCTACTGGCAACAGTAACTTTTTTGACCCTTCTTGACCACAGTAAAGCATTTAACTCTGTCAACCACAATATTATCAGTACCAAACTGAAAAACTTTTTTATTTTTTTATGTACAGCATTATATAAGTAGAATTATATCTTTATAAAAGGATACAGGCAGTTGTTTCGGGGGATCGAATTTCAAGCTTTAGCAAACTCACACATCCCTGCAAACAATTTTCATCGCGGAAGAGTCGCAGGCGACGATTAATTTGATCGCCGGCGATGTCGAGAAAATGGGACGCGAATGCGACTCTTCTAATAAGGACTACCTAGCACTTTTAAAACAAATTGATGTCAGATTCGGATGAGATTTTATACATCATATCATAAACTTGGCCGACATATCGCCGATTAATACAAACTCCAGGAACGCACCAGCCCAATTTGTCAAATAGTAAAAACACTTCAATTGTCGTTTTAGTTAATTTTTATTTTACACAACCGCACTCTCTCGTTGTCTGCAAGTAAGTACCCAGCAGACAAAGTGCGGACATAAATCGGATGGATCCGAAAAATGTCCGAAAAAGATATTAAAAACGGACATAGAGTCGGATATTCCGCATTATGCTCGCTAAATGCTCAAAAACGTACACTAAAACGAAGGGCAATCGGAACTATGCCGTCTCTCGTAAACGGGGCGAAATAGTGTCGTTAGCGGACACTAAAACGTACAGTGAGCGGGCATATTGCGGATTTACCGCACTATGTTCGCCAAATTATCAAAACCTGGCCCGAAAACGGACAAGTTATCGGACCCGTGCAAGTGTCGCAAATGTCCCGCTGCAGACACGGAAACGTACAGCAGGCGAAACAAAATCGAAATAAAATTCAACGGTAATTCCCCTTCCTTTCGATATGTGAGTTAGCTTTGCCTCAATAGCCGAGTTGGTAAGCAGACGGTCTGCGAATTCCGGGACCCGGGTTCAAATCCCGCACGCAAAAATGAAAGTAAGCTTTTTTTTGGGTTTTATTTCCTAGTCATATGATTTAATAAGATATAAATTGTCTTTATAATTACAGTTTTAAATAACATATATTCTTTCAGACCGTAGCTTAGGCGAAACTTAGTTAAGTTGAAGTCAAATTTGGGATTTATACGAAGTTTAATAAAGTTTCCTTCAAGAGTTAAAGGAATAATTGAATTTAATTAATTAATTTTAATTTTTAAAAATATCCCCGATTTTTTATCTCAAACAATACCAAATCTGTATCGTAAATAATATTAAAAAACTATCTTTAAAGATAAGAAATCGACCCGCTTTTGATATTAAAAAAGGTCCGAAAAAGTATCATTTTCGGGTTCCGAAAATGATAGCTTTTGCTGCCACAAAGCCCATGGCAGATGATTTACTTTCTTATCGTTTTTGAGTCCGAAATCGGACGTTTTGTCCGCCTGAAATCCGCAAAACTATCATTTTTAATATTAAAAATGATAGCTTTTGTCTGCTGGGTAGTAAGGGTACGCATGTGCATACAAAAAGGAAACAAAACGTTCTTGACAGAGAGGGAGAGAACAAAGAGAAGAGAGAGCTTTGCCTCTCTCTGAGATCTTCATTGTTCATTCCCTTTCCACACACACACAATGTGTGTGTATTCAATGTATTCTCAACCATAATATTTAAAAAGTCTCTCTTCGAAGGGATGTTTATTCAGAGATGGAAGCTGGCGTTAGTTACTCCCATCTTTAAGTCTGGGACCAAAAACATGATTTCGATCTACAGGCCTATCGCTAAGATTAGCAATGTATCCAAGATGTTCGAGCGAGTAGTGGCGAAGCAGTTTGCTTTTCTCTTCGGTAGGCACATTAGCCTTAACCAGCATGGCTTTATGCCGGAGAGGTCGACTTTTACGAACTTAGCAGTACTCTATCACTACTATATTAACGCCTTTGCGAACCATTGCCAGGTAGACGTGACAAAGTTAGTCAAGTTATACCGATGGCCAAGCCCAAAATGGACTTTCATTCTTCTATGCTTAGCTGGGTAAGTTCTTATCTTAACGGCCACATATATAGAGTAGGTTGTAATGATAAGTTCTCGAATCCCTATATAGCGACTTCTAGGCTTCCACAAGGGAATGTCTTGGGCCGATTTCTTTTTATTATTTTCATCAATGATATCGGATCTTGCTTCAAAAATGCGGAATATTTATTGTTTGCCGATGATCTGAAAATATTTAAATCTGTGAAATCGGTTGTGGATAGGGCTAAGCTTTAGGATATACCATATAGGGGGTCGGTGGATGGTGCTTACATAATAAGCTGCCTCTAATCCTCACTAAATGTTTTTCAATCACATATAGCAAGCGACTCAATGACGTGTTTCATTAATCGATTCATTCGAGTATGCTACCATTTAAAACAGAAGCTCTGGATTTGGGTGTTCTATTTGACACAAAATTCCTATTTGCTGAGCACATCAACAATATAATTCGCAAGGCATATGCCATGCATGGGTTCATTAGGCGCAATGCTGCTTAATTCACCGACCCTCATGCCAAACTAAGTTTATTTTTTGCATTTGTTAGGTCTAAGTTGGAGTATGCCTTCTTTATTTGGAACCCGGCCACATATGTGGGCCGTATTGAGCGTGTTCAGAAAAAGTTCCTTACGTTCGCTCTCTTATTCCTCAATTTCCTTGACCCTGTTCCTTCCTATCCTGCTAAATGTCGTCTTGTGCATCTGTCGTCACTGTATGATAGAAGACACATAGCGTCTATTTTGTTTGTCTTTGACTTGATTTCTTGTAGAATTGATTGTCCTGTTTTGTTGAGCCACATAAATTGCTCTTTGCTATTCCTACTTGCAGAACTAATTACGCACTAAATAAGCCTGGTGTTAGGGCTTTAATTCTCAGTAACAAAATTCATTTTAGCACGCCTCTCGACCCTACCTCCCCTAGGAACCATGTAAAGAATATATTAAATTTACATTTTGCAGCATCAAATAGTAATTAAGTTTTAATCTTAAGTCTTGTAGTAGCCAGTTAAGGTATTCCGTTGGCGAATAAATAAATAAATAAACATTAATGTAATATTAACTTTAAAAAACTAAGGAGACCTATAAAACAACTAAAAATGGTGTCATGTTTTTATTAAAGGGTTACTACGATCGAATAAAATCCGAGGAGCTTACCCATCTCACGCCCACGAGTCTACAGGGTAAAGAGGATATATTATTTGGCAATCTACATGAGCTTTTCACTTTCCACAATCAAATTTTTCTCAAAGATCTCGAAAACTGTATTTCGACTACTGAGCTCGTCGCACTATGTTTTGTTCAAAGGGTAAATATTTACGCACATATATATAGCTTTAAGATTAAATTTAAACATTTTTTTAGCGTGATACATTTTATCGCTTATACTCATTCTATTGTCAAAACATCCCACGGTCTGAGAGGTTACGCGAAACGCTTGTGGATACACATTTTTTTTTTCAAGAGTGTCAAAAACGAATTGGTCATAAGTTGCCGCTAGCTGCGTATTTACTAAAACCAGTCCAAAGGATTACTAAATACCAGCTGCTTCTGAAGGACTTACTTCGCTTCAGCGATAGTGGTAATTGTACCAAGGAGCTTCAAAAGGCGCTTGACTGTATGTTAATCGTTTTAAAGTGTGTCAACGACTCAATGCATCAAGTAGCAATAACAGGATTTCCGGTAGGAAGATTTTTTAATAAATAAATCTGCCGTAAAACTGACAAATGATGTTTTTTAGGCTGATATCGCTGAGCAGGGTGAACTTTTGATGCAGGACTCTTTCCAAGTGTGGTCAGATTCCAAAAAGGATATTCGTCTCCGTATTAAGCCACAACAGCGACATATATTTCTCTATCAGAAATCGATGCTATTTTGTAAGCTTACTTCAAAGCCAGGTCACAACAAAAGTACCTACCAATTTAAACATCATGTTAAGGTAAGAAACACTATTCAGTAAAAAATGTAATATTCTAAGTATAACTACTTTTCGGCAGATGTCACTTATTGGGCTAACAGAGACTGTGCGAAGTGATAACAAACGCTTTGAAATTTGGACTCAGGGGCGTCAGGAAGTATATATCCTACAAGCGCCTACACAAAACGTAAAAAAACTATGGGTTACAGAAATTAAAAATGTCTTACTGAACCAGCTCGAGGAGCTTAAAGGCGAGAAAATAAAGCAATACAGCTTAAATCACCAGGGTCCTAAGCAGACCACTTCTTGGGACACCACAAACACTATTCTTGGCACCCAAAACCGAGCATTGAGGTCTGAGGCTTGTTCAGAAACTTCGAAAAGAAATTCAAACTGCAGTAGCAATGATGTTCAGCCCGCTACTAGTAACAGCATACATGATCTGACGAACAAAGATCCACAGGAAAATTGTGGGTGGAGCTCTGACTGCTCAAATAGTGAAGATGAATTTTCTCTTAACGAAGAAAATAACAGCCCTGTAAGTATGATTAGCTATAGAGTATAGTCTATATTAAAATGAAATTTAAGACAAATAAATAAGAATTATGAATCGTCATTTTATCTCATCTCGTCACATAAGAAGGAATGCCCTCCAGAACAATGATTATTTCTTCTGCGTTTTTATTCCCTTGCAGGGTATTATAATTTCAGTCAGAAGCTTGCAACGCTGTACCCTATAAAGTATATGTATATATTATATAGCCTTGTCTGTCCGTCTGTCCGATTATACGCAAACTAGTCCCTCAGTTTTAAAGCTATCTAAATGAAACTTTCTAGTTAGTCTTCTATATACTCTCACTTGTACATACGCCGGATCGGACGACTATATCATATAGCTGCCATAGGAAGAATCAGAATTATAACTTTGGCAGTTTTCAACATATTTTCACCAAATTTAATATTTGGCCACTTTTTATTATTCCTGAATTTCGGTTTTTATTTCATGAAAATCGGACGACTATATCTTATCCCTGGCGTGGCTGCCTAGCATATTCGTCACGCACGACCGTAAGTAGGCAACACTTTTGGCGTTCAATAGGGAAAGTAATTTTTATACCCTTGCAGGGTATTATAGTTTCAGTCAGAAGTTTGCAACGCAGGGAAGGAAACATCTCCGACCCTATGAAGTATATATATTCTTGATGAGGATCAACAGCCGAGTCGATCTAGCCATGTCCGTCTGTCCGTTTCTACGCAAACTAGTCCCTCAGTTTTAGGGGGGGGGGGGGGGGGTAAGGTTTGTTCGGTGCAAAAATGGCCGTTTTTCAAAAATTTTTTGTGGCGAAACGGATGAAGTTAGCGTAAAAATTTAAACACCATGAAGTAACACAATATTTCGACTATTTTATTAGTATATTTTTGTTAAGAAACAATTAGAGAATTAAGAGCTATTAAGAATTTCCTAAGCCGCCATCGAAAAAAGGTGGTTTGCGGTGAACATCCTTACAGGCTACAGGATCACGCGATTTAAAAAAACTAAATTGCATTACTTAAGGGGTAAATGTCCCGAGGTAACACCGAAGCGTTTTTTTTTTAAATTTTTTCCTTATTTTTTATGCCGTTTTGAAGCAAAAAGTCAGATTTTTTACTAAAAAAAAAAGATAAATTGTTAAAAAAAAATACAATAAAAAAAAATTAAAAAAAGGGCCACGTGAGTACCTGTAGAATTAGTTAAACTATATTTGTGCAAAATTTCAAATCGATCGGATCAGTAGATTTTCTGTAATCGTGTTCACCGACTTGGAAAATGCTATTTTTCAGGAGAGCGCTTCAAAGTTTTTTGAGCACATGCAGTGCACACTAAGCGACCTCCATTAAATTGGCTATAATTTTGTTAATTTTAATTTGATTGACTTGCAACTTTTACACAATATTCTTTACATTTTGTGCAACTGTAATAAAAAATAAAAAAAAAATTTCGAAAAAAAAAATTACAAACCCCCCCCCTTAAAGCTATCTGAATGAAACTTTGCAGTTAAGCTTCTATATACTCTCACTCGTACATATGTCGGAACGGGCCGGATCGGACTACTATATCATAAGCTGCCAGAGGAACGATCCGAAAAATTTTCAAAAAACAATTATAACTTTGTCAGTTTTCAACCAATTTTCACCAAATTTGATATTTGCCCATTTAGTATTATTTCCGAATTTCGGTTTTAATTTCATGAAAATCGGCTGACTATATCCTATAGCTTCCATAGGAACAATCAGGAAAATAAAAGAAAAAACCATAACTTTGTCAGTTTTTAACGCATTTTCACCAAATTTGATAGTTACCCATATTTTAGTATTCCTGAATTTCGATTTTAATTTCATGAAAATCGGCTGACTATACCCTATAGCTTCCATAGGAAAAATCAGGAAAATAAAAGAAAAAACCATAACTTTGTCAGATTTCAACATATTTTCACCAAATTTGATAGTTACCCATATTTTAGTATTTCTGAATTTTTATTTTAATTTCATGAAAATCGGCTGACTATATCCTTTAGCTTCCATAGGAACAATCAGGAAAATAAAAGAAAAAACCATAACTTTGTCAGTTTTCAACATATTTTCACCAAATTTGATATTTGCCCATTTAGTATTATTTCCGAATTTCAGTTTTAATTTCAAGAAAATCGGCTGACTATATCCTATAGCTTCCATAGGAACAATCAGGAAAATAAAAGAAACAAGAAAGGAAGCTATCTTCGGCTCACCGAAGTTTGTATACCCTAGCAGACTTTAAACAAACACTTAAAAACGAAATTCTGAAATAATAATTTGTTGCCAAATCTCAAATTTGATGGCAATGGTTTGAAACACGGCTAAGATATGGTTTTTTTATTTTCCTGATTGTTCCTATGGAAGCTATAGGATATAGTCAGCCGATTTTCATGAAATTAAAATCAAAATTCAGAAATACTAAAATATGGCTACATATCAAATTTGGTGAAAATATGTTGAAATCTGACAAAGTTATGGTTTTTTCTTTTATTTTCCTGATTGTTCCTATGGAAGCTATGGGGTATAGTCAGCCGATTTTCATGAAATTAAAATCGAAATTCAGGAATACTAAAATATGGGTAACTATCAAATTTGGTGAAAATGTGTTGAAAACTGACAAAGTTATGAATTTTTATTTTATTTTCCTGATTGTTCGTATGGAAGCTATAGGATATAGTCAGCCGATTTTCATGAAATTGAAATCAAAATTCAGGAATAATAAAATATGGCTAAATATCAAATTTGGTGAAAATATGTTGAAAACTGACAAAGTTATAATTGTTTTTTGAAAATTTTTCGGATCGTTCCTCTGGCAGCTATATGATATAGTCGTCCGATCCGGCCCGTTCCGACATATGTACGAGTGAGAGTATATAGAAGCCTAACTGCAAAGTTACATTCTGATAGCTTTAAAACTGAGGGACTAGTTTGCGTAGAAACGGACAGACGGACAGACGGACATGGCCAGATCGACTCGGCTGTTGATCCTGATCTAAAATATATATACTTTATAGGGTCGGAGATGCTTCCTTCACTGCGTTGCAAACTTTTGACTGACACTAATATACCCTGCTAGGGTATAAAAAGGGCTCAAAAAGCAGTTCAGAAAAAGCGATATAGCTCCTGAACCTGACGTCCCAAATATAGGACCCATCTGAAAGGGAAGAGATTGGCCTTTCATTTAAGTCCAAATTCAACTTTGGTACACGCGCGGTTTCTGTGTTATTAGCGTTTGAAAAGTGACAAAATAGGTAATTTTTGGTACTTTGAGGGCGATTTCCTCAAAATTGGTACGTGAGAAATTTTTTTTATTTTCGAACTAGCAATATACAGACCGAGATTTTTCACAATCTGAATTTTTTATTCACTGTACTTTTTCTTGTTGACCTGTGCTATATATGAGTTTTATTTTATTCAATCAATAATAATAATTATGATTATGTAAAGATTTTTAATATATTTATTTAATTTAATTATTATAGATTAATATAGTATTACTCAATTTTAATCATTATTAATTATACATATTATAAAACTCCTAAATATAAAAATCATGCCGGAAATGGATAGATTAGACAACAAAGATCGATTCTAAATGGTTGATTTTTTTATTTCCAAATTTGAAAGTCATCTGGACAGGGGGTTGAGGGGGGAAACTAACTACATAACTACATAGCGAACCAATTCGAATGATCCAGTCCAGCCAAAAGTAACTTATACGACTTACTACTGGAAGCTAACCTCAACGAAACAAGGTACAATATGGTTCTGCGGCCTTATAGTATCTGTCCGGCTCGGATTAGTGTGTCCGCCGCTAGCGCTGGATCTGTCCTACCAGCCTGCCCTAGACCAGCCTTCTCCATCTAGTGTGACCCTTCTTCTTCTGCTTCTTAATGAGTGAGAATAAATAAAGCACAAAACGGATTGAAAAATTTGGGAAAGCGAAGAAAAGTCGAGTAACTCAAATTTTTTACGTTTAACATATGCATTCTTTGCTTTCATTTCATGTGATTACTTTAAAGAAAGAAAATGGACACAGGAAAAGTAGCCGACGAGACTAAGTTATTTGTATAAATATTGTGGTTTTTGATTTGATTTTATTGTTCCTGTTTTTATGTATCTAAAATTTGGTAAAACTGAAACCAAAAACCCGAATGCATTGAATATGGAAACACCTAGTATTTTACGACTTAGAACTTATTTAATTCGTTTTTTCGTTTGTATGTTGTGCGTCAGAGTCTAACCGGAACGCACTTACACACTCAAACTCATCCGATTGAGCATTCAATTTCACTCAAAGCATTTCGAGCATTGTTCATTCGAATTTTGTTTTTTTGCAACTCATGCAGACCTCTATTAAATATCAAACAATTTTACGTATACAATAATATGTAATTAACTATATAATATTTTATTCTTTTAAAAACAGGGTAGTAAATTTATAGCCCTTGCAGATTATACAGCTATAGGACACTCGGAAGTCTCGTTACGTGAAGGTGATACTATTGAACTGCTGAAAGTTGGCTGTGCCGGGTGGTGGTATGTTCGAGTCCTAGGTAAATAAATGGCATTCAACCAAGTTATATATTGATTTATTAAACTTTATATTTTAAATATAAACATTATTGATCATTTCTAGATACCTGTGCTGAAGGTTGGGCTCCAGGGGCGTATACACAATTTATCAACCGAAAATCTTCACAGTAATTGTATTCTAATTAGCCAAGAATAAATTTAAAATAATTAGATATGTTACTTAAGAAATTTTAAGTCGCCAGAAAAAATGTTATAAATTAATATTAACTAATTAATTGAATATAATATAAATATACATATATATATGAATAAATTAATAATGCAATATGAATACATTTATATAGTTGTAAAATATAGCTTTATAAATTAATGTTTAATTTATTATATAAATACAAGAGCTGTAACATATCATGTTGCCGCTGTGATCCAGATATTGGATGGTGGTTTAACTAAGGCAGAGTACGCGCTTGCATTTCCGGCTGTGGGGGGTGTAAGATAAAGTTCTGCTCTCCTGCGTTAGCAATAATTATTTAAGGTAAATTCGCGTACGAAAAAAAAGTAAAGAAGGGGATGTAGCCTCTACTATGATTGTCAGCAAAATGAAGAAACGTCAATGTCGCACAACTAAACTAAACTTTTCTCAATCGACAGAATTTCCTAAAAATTCCAAATCCGTTGAGAAAATATTTTTTGTAAATGTTATCAGCATTCAAAGTTGAAAAATATTTCCGTTTTTGCAACGTACAACAAAAAAAGTGCAATTTGTTGACTTTCAGGTAATATAACACAAAAACTATACAACCGATCGGAAAGATTTTGGTTTTATATTATATTTTATTTATTTATTTATATAAAGCTAACAATATAGTTAAAACTACAAGCTAACTTAAAAGTAAGAGCTTTAGCTGCTATGGCCTACCGCTCGTATTTGTTTATTTGGAGATTTGTTTACAGTCTTTCACTTCAATTGCTTATTGTTTGTTTACAGTCTTTCATGGTTTAAATTTTGTGAGTTAGGTTTGAATTGCGAAGGAAGGATAGGAGCTTTTTTGAGTTGTCTGCTGTTGGGTTTAAAAAGGAGTTGTATTGGGTCTTCTTGGGAGAAGGATGTGTTTCTGGGGAGGGATAAAGCAGTGCAGTCGATTAAAATGTGTTTTATGTCTATTGTTGCGGTGTTGCAGTGGGGGCAGGTGCTTGTTATGAATCTATCCATGTAGTGTGCGTTTGTTGTTTGTGTGTGACCTAGGCGTAGCCTATTTATTATTATTTGTTGTTGTCTGTTGAGGGTCGTGTTTGAGTATGAAAAGGTGGATGGTGTGTTTCGTGAGATTTGTTTGAACCATTGGCTAGTTTGGGTTTGTAGTCTTTCCAGTTTTAGTGAGTAGTGTTTTTTTAGGTATTGGTTTATGTCAGTGGCGTTGTAGTTGTTAGTGAGGATGAGTGGGTATCTGTGTGTTTCGCTTGCAGCCGTGTCCGCTCTCTCGTTGCCTTTTATGCCGATGTGGCTTGGGATCCAGATTAATTTGATTTTGGGGAAGAGTTTTGTGATTTTGTTTCTTATGATGTTGGGGTAGTAGGAGAAGTTGTTGGGGTTTGCGATAGCTTTTAATGAGGAGAGGGAGTCTGAGCATATAGCATAATTGCCTGGTGTTGTTGAGCAGATTTTTATGGCTTCATGGATGGCTATGATTTCGCTGGAGAGGGGGGTGGAGTTTTTGTTGTAGTGGGAGAGGGTCAAGTTTGTGGCTTTGAGGATGGTGTCAAGGCTGTGTTTTTTAACCGAGAACTTTTTGATTGGGGAGTATGGGAGAGATACGGTTTTGCAGGAGCTCATTATGTTGTCAATTGTTCTGGGGTATCTGTAGCGTCTTTTTGTAGGTTTTGCTAGTTTGCTTATCGGGGAGTCATGGGAGCATAATAATTTGGTGGCAAGTTTGGCTGTTTGGAGATCGCGTCTATTTTCAAGGGTGTTTATTTTGGATTCTATTAGGAGATTGTTGGATGGGGTTGTTCTGAAGGCCCCAAGACCTGCTCTAATAGCAGCGTTTTGGGGGCCTTTGAGACGATTTAGGGTGGAGGCTGGGGCTTTACCGTAGATGGGAAGACAGTAATCCATTTTGGAGATGAGGATGGATTTGACAATTTGGATAATGTATTGCTATTGTATTTTTTTGAGGAGAGATGTTTTATGATGTTGAGTGGTTTGGAGAGGGAGGTGCTTAGGTTATTTATGTGGGAGTTCCAATTGTACCTTTGGTTGAATGTGAGGCCTAGGATACATTCATAAACTGTAAATTAAACCAAAACAAGAAAGGAAGCTAACTTCGGCTCACCGAAGTTTGTATACCCTTGCAGAGTTTAAACAAAAAATTAAAAACGAAATTCTGAAATAATAATTTCTTGCCAAATCTCAAATTTGATGGCAATGGTTTGAAACACGGCTAAGCTATGGTTTTTTTTATTTTCCTGATTGTTCCTATGGAAGCTAAAGGCTATAGTCAGCCGATTTTCATGAAATTAAAATCAAAATTCAGAAATACTAAAATATGGGTAACTATCAAATTTGGTGAAAATATGTTGAAATCTGACAAAGTTATGGTTTTTTCTTTTATTTTCCTGATTTTTCCTATGGAAGCTATAGGGTATAGTCAGCCGATTTTCATGAAATTAAAATCGAAATTCAGGAATACTAAAATATGGGTAACTATCAAATTTGGTGAAAATTGGTTGAAAACTGACAAAGTTATAATTTTTTTTCGTAGATTTTTTCGATTGTTCCTATGGCAGCTATATGATATAGTCGTCCGATCCGGCCCGTTCAGACATATGTACGAGTGAGAGTATATAGAAGCCTAACTGCAAAGTTTCATTCAGATAGCTTTAAAACTGAGGGACTAGTTTGCGTAGAAACGGACAGACGGACAGACGGACATGGCTAGAACGACTGTTGATCCTGATTAAGAATATATATACTTTATAGGGTCGAAGATGCCTCCTTCACTGCGTTGCAAACTTCTGACTGAAACTAATATACCCTGCAAGGGTATAAATATGACAGTTTGGGTTAGGCTTGTTCAGGTAAATCGTTACCTGCCAGGTGGCCATTTTTAACACCTTTTTCTACCTAAAGTAGTCCAGAACTTCAAGGGCACCACGCATTCAACTACACTATATAGGTCTGTTCTGTGTATCTTTCCTGAACCAGAATCCGTTTAGAAAGTCTGCGTTGAGCTGCGACTCCACCTTTGGGAACAAATCTAGTGAAACAACTCAGGGTCAAAAAACGCGAAATATGAGTGAAAACGCAGCGTTAAAATCGTTAATATTTTTGTTTTAAATAATTTTAAGACGCGAAAGAATGAGGAATCGCAACGCAAAATGAAAAAAGGAGCCACTGTGCGGCGCTAGAAGGAAACAAAAAGTATTCGACAACGGATAACCTTCCTACTGGTTTTCGCATAGCTGCGAAAAACGCCCTCCCTACCTTGATCTCTGAATCGACCGAAACTAGTCAGAAATCCCTTGAAAGTTTAACCTCTATTTGGCCTCGGTATTCCGATTTCATTTTCAAGTTCACAGTATTTATTTTACAAATAATAAAATTTAAATTTAAATATCTCCAACCATAGCACAAATATCTATGTACAACCAAAGAGGTTGTGTATGTTTATATAGATGATAATATTACGAGTATAGTTTTAACAGATGTATAGGTAACCAACCCATATACTAGAAAAGATATGTGAAGTGCGAGAAGTTATGTACAGTGTAAGGCTAGAGCTAATAATATGAATGTGTGTAAAGACATTAGAAGGTAAAATATAAATGCATAAAAAATGTCAATAACGTAATGTCAATGTATATAATACGTAATACTCCAAACATAATGTTCAACAAGGCCTGCATTATCGAGCTTCTTAGCCTTCATCAACTCAACTATTCATCTCGGCTTTACGACAACTTCGCAAGCGTTCTGGTGATAATATATGGCTTATAGTGACTCACCTGACTGTAATTCCCACGTCGAAAGATCTTTCGCCGAGAGCGTTAGGATTGTTTAAAGATAATGGTAGAAGGTGATAAAAGTACCCTTAAGTTTTTCTTTCTACATTACGCCGTACCTGCCTGAGTGCAGCTTTAGGTTTTCTTTATATTTTGATATTTCAAATGGACTTCATATTATTTCAACCAGCTATACAGTGGGAACAATTATCTTGCATGTTTAGTACCAGCAAATTAATACATATTTTAATTAGACTTAATTATATAGAAAATAATAATTAATTTCCTTGTATATTAACTTTAGTATTCGACATTAAGTTTAACTAGTTCAGCTATTGCCATTCATTTGGCTTTAACTTTTCGCAGCAATTATTAATAAATATAGAATATAAAGTTAGGAATGTTTTAAGACCGCACATAATATTTGTGGCTTTAATTTTCTTAGTTCACAATTTAATAGCCCTTTAGTAAAGTTGGGGCCACTTTAATCTCTGCAAAAATCTTATACTCACGAGCGTTTACTGCACCCAAGGCATACCTGTTAACGAATTTTTCTGTTTCCTGATAATAACAAGCTCTGCAGCTGCGCCATCCAAAGCTAAATAATGCTTCTCTCGGCTACTGCTGTTGATTTTGATGAGGATTTCCTTTAAAGAATGTGGCGAAGAGATTCCCAAAAATTCCTTTTATTTAGGTTTGGTACGTCGTAGGTCGAATAGTCAACGGCTTAGGGTAATTAATAACTCCCAATTTGGTGCCAATGCTATAAAGAATATTTTTTTTTTACTATTGATCTCACTGAAACTGAGTCGGCGCGGCCACTTTTAGTTACTTGTGATCGGCACCAATAGACATCATCACTCTAAGGCTCTCATGACGAGCTTTCGTTGCGGCGGTCAAGTTGCGAAAATTTGCGAAAGAACAAAAAAGGGTTGGTCGCACACTCCTTATGGCCTTATATACCCTTAAGGTTATTAAGGTTTATAGTATATGCTTTTAGGATGCCTCAGCGACAAGCGCAATTATTACAGAGCTTTGTCTCGCCCCTTAAAGATGTTTTATACAACCGCAAAGCGATAAAACAAAAATCGCAGATAATTCAAGTTTCTATGTAATTTATTTGTATCTCATCAGTTGTGAGCGATATGATAAATTTTACATTCCCAGAAGCGCAATATAACCTTTAGATTCAATTTGTGGCTTCACTGTATTGCAATGCTGATATAAAAATGATAATTAACCAATAACAACGCAACTGAGATCTTCGGAAGCGATTGTACAATCATAATTGATTGTTGCAGAGCGAAGCTGCGCATATTGGGTCCGTCTTAATGAATTAACAATTGAAAATAAGATTTCATCCAAATCAATTCAACCGTTCTCAATTGATTTTATATATAAATTATTAAGTTCTTTAATTACCTTATTTATTTCCCGAGCGCCTGCTAAGGCGATAGTAAATAATAAGTCAGAAGCTGAAGTTATTTTTGCGGAGTTATTTCTAAAACTAAACTTAAGATCGATCCGGCCGCGGCTTGTGGCCTCCGAATCGCTGAAGCAGTGCCGCCAAGGTGCCTGGTCAGCAGTCTAAAGTAGTCTATAACTTCTGAAGCCCACCGAAGCACTCAACTACACTATATACTTGTAGGTCAGTTGCGCCTATCTTTCCTGAACCAGAATCCGTTTAGAAAGTCTGCGTTAAGCTGCGACTCCACATTTGGAAGCAAATTTAGTGAAACAACTCAGGGCAAAAAAACACGAAATATAGGTAAAACGCTTCAGAGCTACCCGCGCAAGGGCATTTGTAAATTTAAAAAAAAATGTTGTAAAATATTTATTTCAGTTTTCAAAATATATTTTTTTGAGCGAATCAATAAAAATAAAGCTATGAAATTAAATAAAATAAAAAAAAAATACAAGGGGGTGTTGCACTCCTGGAGTGCAGGCAGAAGTGAAAACTTGAGCATTTTTAGATGCGCTCGCAACATATGGAAGTGCATGCAAAATATACAAGTATGTTTAGCACTAATGTTTCGGATATTGGTGATATATGTATTTCCCAATTTTATATGTATTTATGTATTTCCCAATTTCAATTTTATTCATTTATTCGAAAACTGCTTCCGTATACTATTTATGATGAAAATGAATAGAACACCTGATCATTATCCTATGATGTCTGTTCCTGGCTGTCTGTTCGCCACTGAGTTTTTTTGCTGGCATTTCTTACACGAGGGTTTGTATGTGTTTGGGCATCAGAGCCAACGCTTTCGGCAGCATCTTCGACCAGTTGATCCTGAACTATTTTGGCCACCTGCCTGCGTGCCGGCCGACTAAGTTGATGCCCAAAATTCCGCTTTCTCTCCTCGTGATACTCCTCTCGACGTCTACACATTTCCCTGAGTTCCTCTTCTGACTCTATCTTGAAATTCAGCTGCTGATATCTCATTTGGGGCCTCGGAGTTTTCCTCAGAATATCCACTAACCTCTTCTCGGACAAGGGGACTTTTTAATTATCCATCAGCTGGGCAATGGCTTCATAAAAACAATCGAAACATTCTTTCTCCCGCTGTTTTCGATCCTTAATTGCCTCTTAGATATCCCCCTAAGTCCGTGTGTCCTTCAACTGTTTTCATAATGCTTGACCAAGCAAATCCCATCGACTCCTAGCAGCCTTGTGGAATCTTCAATAGAAATCTCTGGCTTTGCCATCAAAAAGAATGCTGGTATTGCTACAGACAACTGGAAAAGTCTGCTGGTTTTTGGTCTCGACGCGGTAGATATAATGATCCACAGGAATGCTTCCCGGGCTGCCGTCGAAACGTAATTTCCACCCATTCATAATCGTGACTACTTTGCCTGGCCTATTCGCCAGATCGGATATTTGGCTTCTGGAAGTTTGCCTTCCCTCTGGCTGAAGCTCTCGAGAAGGATGAAAATCAATTTTATCTTGATCTTGCCCCATCGGAACCGGAGTATTATTTCTCCCTAACGAAAGCGACTGGAACTGAGCAGCTACATTAGTTTAAATTAACTGAGACATATGCGCGGACAACTGTGTCATCATTTCGTTTTGCATTGTTTTCACAGCTTCCGTGATCATAGTTGCAATAGCTTCAGAAGAGATCGCCGGTTGCGCTAACCTCTATCTGCTGCACTCTTAGCTGCAGTGCCGACTTTGCTTCCCGGTGTCGACTTGGTGCCCCACAAACCAGAACTCCCAGTTACTGCCTCAAAACAAGCCGAATTGCAAGACGGACACTTTCCATGCTTCTTAGAGTAGGCCACAAGACAGGATCAGTGGTATTCCTGCTTGCATATGGTTTTAATAATGCCTTCTTGTCCTAACTCTGCTCCGCACAATGACCAGTTGAATTGAGTAGTTTTCTCTCCCTTCATTGCAGACAACTAAAATCTACCCTTTGCAAACTTTTCCCAATCTCAATCCAAACAAACCCTGAATAAAGTAAATTCCTAATATCCCGACAATAAATAATGAGAAGTTAATAATAAATATTGAATAATAAATAATAATTTAAATATAATGAATAATAAATAAAAATAACTAATAAATAATAGATAATAAATACGATGTGACAATAAATATTGAAAACATATAAAATTTTGTAACCACAAACTTTGTAAACAAACGCAGCGAACAAAACAGAATCAAAACATTTATTTGCCTTCAAGCATAGCTTCTTCCCGAAATCAATCCTAATCTTATTGTTGCCATATTACGAGACGAATATAGGTTAGGTTAGTCTGGGCGGCCCTCATGGGGGCCACGCATAGGGCAGTATGGCCCTTAGTTGCCCGGGGGGGACTTTTCCTTGAATGGACCTCGAGTGGTTTACGTGGTTTCGAAATCCTTGAGGATCGAGGCGCATTTCGCGAAGGCGAGCAGTTCACCCGGCGTTCTCTTTGAGGCCTCTCCCAGGGAGGCCAGCATTCTCGCCCGTGTCAAGGCCGGGCACTCGCCCGAATTCATCACATTTCCTGCAGTTGCCGTTGTCGGTGATGCCCAGCTTGACCGCATGTGCCGCAGCCAGGCAGTGTCCTGTGAGTATTCCCACTAGTAATCTGCAGTCCTTCCTTGGGAGTTGCAGCACGTAGCGGCTGAGTTTTTCGTTGCGCTCTCTGCACATGGTTTTCTATATTTTGCAGGTTCCGGAGTTCCTTCTCCATCAGCTTCTTGCACGCGCGTCTGCCTAACTCTCTAGCTCGGTTTGGAGCGTTCTTAGGGAGACGGGGACGTTTTCTGTTCTGTCGTCCGTCAATCCGACGCCTTCCTTTGCTAATACATCTGCGGTCTCGTTGCCATCGATGCCCTGGATCCGCACTGACGTTGTCGTGCTTAGGGTATCAAGTGCTTCCCTGCTTGCCAGTACATTTTTGGAGCAGACCTCCGACGATTGCATGGATCTGATCGCGGCTTGACTGTCTACGAAAATGTTTGCCGCCTCACTACCGCCTCAATATGCTGCACTGGCTTGGTAGCTTATACGACAGCCTTATCTCAGGGTCTGTACAGTACATTCCCGCTCCTACTCCTCCTTCCATCTTGGAGTCATCGGTGAATATGTTAAGATGTCGAGTATGGTCCTGAGCTGTTTTCCAGTCTTCCAGTCTGTTGTTGTTGTGACATCTGGGCAGGTTTTGGGTATCATGTTGTCAGATGAACTGCTCATGTCTCGACCAATTGAACTGTGTTCGAATCTTTGTGGCGACATATTTCCTGCTGCTACTAGGCGTTATGCGGCCTTTCCTGAAGTCAGTTGAGCGTGAATAACTAGGGGATCGATTACAAGTATGACTTCGAGCGCTTTTGTAGGGGTTGACCTCAGCGGCTCTGATATGCAGAGCAGTGCCTGCCGCTGGGTTCTTTCCATAAGCGTGTTGTATGTTTTCTTTTCCGTGGCTTGCTACCACACTAAGATTCCGTTCAGCAGTGTCGGACGCACCACAGATATGTAGACCCAGTGCATCAGAGTAGGTGAAATACCCCATGTGCTGCTAAGCATCTGCTTGGATGCATAAAGCGCTATCGTGGCCTTTTTCACCTTCTCTAATATTTTGGGTTTCCATGTCAGCTTGCTGTCTAGGACAGGGGCGAGGTATTTGACTTGTGTTTTCGGGGTCAGCCTGGTTGCATTGATTTTTGGGGGGATCCATAGCGGTACCTTGTATCTCTTGGCGAAGAGAATGAGGTCCGTCTTATCCGCGTTGATACTGAGTCCTACCTTGTCCGCCCACTTACATATCTCCCTGAGCGTTGATTCCATGATCGAGCTGAGGGTCAATGGACATACACCCGTGATAATTATGCTTATGTCATCGCATAGGCTGTTATCTTTGGGGCTTTCCTGTTGAATCTCTTGATCAGGTCGTCGACCACCAGGTTTCATAGGAGGGGTGATAGGACTCCACCTTGTTGTGTGCCCTTGTGTGCTCCCTTTACCAAAGTGGCAGTGCCCCAATCAGATTGTACCCGCCTGCAACTTAGCAGGTTACGTACCCAGAAGTTGATGGCGGTGTGCATTTCAGTTGCCTCTAGGCGGCTCATTATTGCGTCTGTACTGACTTTGTTAAGGGCCCCGGATATGTCCACAAAGGTAAGGCTTATCGGTCTGTAATCCTTGGGGCTCACGTGACTACTCTTTCCTGCTCTGGGCAGGAAGACAATTCGAGAGGTCCTCCATTGGATAGGGATACAGCCCGTGCTTATACAAGCTCTATATATTGCGTAGAGCCATGGGGTGATCTCTTCTTTGGTCACCTGTAGCATGACTGGGAATATTCCATCGAGTCCCGGTGCTTTAATCCCCGCGAAGGAGTCTATAGCCCAGTGGATTCTTCTGGAGGTTATAAGATTTGTTGGAAGATGCTCTTCAAACGTTGCTAGTACCTTATGCTCATTGGCATCGTTTACTTCTATCTTAAGGCCTCTTCGCTACCCTCAGTCCACATTCCATCTTCGCTTTTGAGCTGACTCTGTATGGTAGGTTGCTTCGATAGCAACTTCCGGAGTCTCGCCGTTTCTGGGGCCGTCTCTATGTTGGAGCAGAAGTTCCCCCAAGAGCTCCTTTGCACCCTTCGTATCTCCTTTTTGTAGTCCCTTAGTTTGATTTTACATTCGTCGTTGATTGTGTCATCTTTCGCTTGTTTAGCGATTTTAAAGAACTCTCTGAGGTCGTTGCGTTGGAGAGAGAGCTCCCTGTTGCACCATGGTGGCTTGGTTCTCTTCCTATTTCTTAATATTGGGCATGATGCGTGGTACTAATACATTGGGTTTCCAAGAGCTTTTTTGCGCCCTTCGTATCTCCTTCTTGTAGTCCCTTAGAAGGATTTTATATTCGTCGTTGATTGTGTCATCTTTCGCTTGTTTAGCGATTTTATAACTCTCTGAGGTTGTTGCGTTGGACATAGAGCTCCCTGTTCCACCATGGTGGCTTGGTTCTCTTCCTATTTCTTGATATTGGGCATGATGCGTGGTACGCATCTAGTAATTCCTTGGAGAGCGTCTCTAGGGACTTTTATATTTCCTCCACGGATGTAACTGTGCCTGGACCAGTCGCGAGTCTCGCCGTTATAATCTTTTTGAACTTTACCCAGTTGGTGTTCCGGGGGTTTCTGAAGACGGGTGGTTTTTGAGAATATTCAAAGTCGTATTGGAACTGGATATACTTGTGGTCTGAGACGGATGGTCTCTCAAGGACTTTCCATTCTGATACCATGGTACCCTGCCCTGCTACTAGTGTTAAGTCTAGCACGTTAGAGGAGGTGGGACCCACGAAGATATGCACGTCCCCTAAGTTTGCTACGTAAAGATTGGAACAAAGTATAAAGTCTAAAAGTGACTCACCTCTTTCGTTAATGTCGGGGCTCCCCCACACGCAGTGGTGTGCGTTGGCATCTGCGCCGACCAGTATTTGCTGGTCCTTCGGGCTGGCTTCCACCAGGCTCCTGGGTTCCTCCGGTGGGGCAATGGAGTTGCCCGATGCAATCCACGGCTCTTGGACTAGAGCTATATCGACGGACCCTTGCTTCATGGCTATTAGGAGTTCCGCCGACGCGAGCTTGCTTTTATGAAGGTTGAGCTGCAGTACTCTCAGGGCCGTGGGTGCCAGCTCCGGACGGGTTGACTATGACTGTCACATCACCGTCCTCTTCCTCCTCATCCGAGACGTCCATCCGAGATGGAGTCAAGACCTAGGTCCTTCTCCACCTCTCCTGCCTGCAGGGTGTGCGCATCCTTGTCCCCAGGGTGGCGCTTTTTAAGGCGTAGGTAGGCACTACCTAAGCCCCACGCCATCTTCCCATACCTATGTATGGGTATGGATGTCCTCCGCCTCCTTGTTAATCTGGAGGACTGCGCACTGGCCCCCCTCTTTGGGTGTCGGTCTCGCGATGTGCAGTACCTTCCACTGCGGTGGGAACGTCTGGCTTTTGGCGCTGTAGCAGCTTCAGCGCCCGGTCACCTTGGATTGCGATGGGGAAGAGTACCTTTGGCCCCCTCCCACAACTCCTCCATTTGGCTGACCGTTTACGTCAGCCACTTCCGAGTCGGGTCGTCCATGCACTTCAGGATTTTGACCCCGTTCAGCCACCCTGCACCATCAAATGTGGGCATAGGCGCTAGGGAGTCATTCTCCATCCGTGCAAACAGCGCTTCGACGAGACGTGCAAGCACCGTCTTCCACCTTGCTTCGGACATCTTCCCGTTTTCGTCGCTTCGTTCAATGAGGCAGCCTTATACTGCGCCTTCGCCTTCCTCCCCTCGCTTGACCATTTCGGCCCGTCCCTATGCGGGGAGTTGGTGCCTGTTTCGGCGAGTTGATTGGGCTCTCACTCGTTCTTTTTTTAGGCTGTTTGCTCTTCGGGTTCGTGTCTGTGTCGACTGCGGCACCCGAGCGTCGAAGTTTGCTCTGAGATGTTTTTGTGGCAGTAGTGGTACAACTAGCGCGACCTCCTCCCGTCGCTCTAGAGGTGTGACCGCTGGCGACACGCAGGGGGGATTGCTCCCCTCCGTGCCCGCCGGTGCACTATGGGGTTTTTGACCACTTTTCGTGGCATTTAGTCATTTTTTAAAAGTTTGTTAATTTTAAAATAAATAGTGGGAATGTATTAACAGAACATCAAACTGCTATGCCTCATACTCAAAATGTTAATAGTTAACAGCATATGTTAGCATAACAGCTGTAAAGTCAGCTGTTGCATCCCAAAGGCCGAGCGCTAAAGTTGCAATTTTCACTACGTGATTTGAGAAATTAAAGAAGTCGCTTAAAACACAATATAAAGGAAAAATAAATTATGGACACTAATTTCCCAAGTTTGTACTACATGTTAAATGTATTAATTCTTCAAATTATGCGTGTCTATACTAACATTTTGTCATTTTGAGGAACAAATTTCAACTTTGGGAAGACTTTCAAAATAGAAGTTCGCATTAGTTTTCCATGAAACCAAGTGTATGTTGTAGCGTTGTCAATTCTGAGCAAAAGGCTCTTTGTCTTATTGTGCACTTTTCCGCACTATTGGTGCAATTCGAATTTTTCCTAGATAACCTCACTGTTTTCAACGCCGATTTGGTTGACGTTTGGAGTAGCAAGAATGGCCGGCTTGAGCAAGAAAATGCTGTAAAATGTTTTTTTCAATATAGAAAATGAAATAAATTAATAATTAAACTAATTCCTTAAATAAAATTAGTTTTAACCTTTTAAGTATGATGGAAGTTTTTTTCGATTTAGGTGCACTTATGGAAAAACACTGCAATTCGGCATTTTAGTCTGATAGTTTCTAAGGAAACCGTTATCCGATTCAGCTCAAAATTGCTATATAGTATTAAAATAGCAATAAATTTCAGCTCCTAAAATTTCATTAATTTATCTTTAGTTTTACCAGATCGGTTCTATGGGAGCTATAGGATATAGTTTCCTGATCCGAACGATTTTCATACCATATGTGCGTAGGGACAAATAATGACTATATATAAAGTTTCATGTCGATATCTCCAAAACTGACCGAGTTATTAATTAATGCCACAAAAACAGGTCAAAAACCCCATAGTGCGGTGGTAGCAGTCACACCTTCCACCGACGTTTGGGCTGATATCCCAGCCCCGGTTTTTTCCTCTTTCTCCATACTTCGGAAAATGCTGGTTAGTTTTCAGGGGAACCACCCACTTGCGTTTTATGCCTTCCGCCAGGCACCTCCACCCATGGCTAATGGTTCATCTCCTCCTGCTTTGGACAGTAGAAGTTGGACCGAAGCCTTAGCTAGACACTGTATTACCTCGGATGGAGAACGCGGCGATGCATTACCCGTTGTCCGGGATAATTGCCCAGCCGGCGCCCTCGTGGAGGGTTCAGATGGAGGATTTTCGCTAGCCTACGAGACGAGTAAACTGAAAAAAATCAAGAATTTTGGTCACAAAATTGAGAATATGGTTCTCATTTCAAGAATTTTTTTTTTTACGATTTTTGTTCTTTTTTCAAGAATTTTTGCATTCTAAACAAGAAGAAAAGACTTTTAAATGGCTTTTTTTCATATTGATTTTTTTATATTTTATTTATATTTCAAATGAATTTATTTTTATTTTTCCTCTGGGACTGGGTTCGAGAACCTGGGACTCTGTGTTTGTCAGACCAACCACTTACACAACCAACCCCTTACACTACGACGCCGATATGAACATAAATTCATAATATTATTTCATCTGCGCACTCCATCTGTAATCCCTTTGTAAAACTAAGAATGGCAAAAGTCTTAATTTAAGACATTTGTATACACTGTACCAAAGGTACACAGGTATTAAAGTTTTGTGCGAGTGCAATTTTCTTGAACAGGCAGAAGGAGGCGTGGCAGACCCCCAAAAGTTACCTAAATATTGATCAGGACCACTAAAGGAGTTGATATAGCCATGTCCGTTCGTCCGTCCCTCCGTCTGTCTGTATGAACGCCTAGATCTCAGATACTATAAGAGCTTGAGGCACCAAACTTGGGATTTAGACTTCTTATATCTTTTAAATTTTTTCTGCTCTCCGTTTTGGGGGAGCTACTTGAAAAAACCCGTATTTCTCCTAAATTTATGAAGTTATGTAAACCATATTCAAAATCTGTATGTATTTTATCAAAATTTTTCAAGAGGCCCTGCTTCACATTAAAGAAGGCCCCGATTCACATTAAAGAAGGCCCCGATTCACATTGAAGAAGGTCCCGATTCACATTAAAGAAGGCCCCGCTTCACCTGCTCTGAAGAGAAAGTAGGCCCCGTTTCATTTGATCCGACACGGCCTTCCTGAAGAATCTCACGTCCTCGTGTGTTACCTTAAAATCCCAGTATTCTCAAATTTCAGTTCTCATTACATTTTATTATCAACAAACATTTCATTTTATTACATCTACACATAAGTTTTGGGGCACTTAGACAAAATAAGCAAATTGATTTCTTAATAACATTTCAGAAAATAAATTTTCATTTTAATCATAATTTACAATTTAGACTTAACTAATTGCATAGCTTTATCAACTGGTGTATTTCCTTTTACACCCACATACTGACCCCCGCCATAACAAGTCCTTCTGTTATGGTGCGGTCCTCACTAACCCCCGCCCAAAGAATTCCTTCTGTTATGGTGCGGTTATCACTAATCCCCGCCATAACAATTCCTTTTGTTATGGTGCGGTTATTCTATCCCCTCTTGGGATTCCAAGGCATCCAACGTGCCATCCATATCATCATTCCCCACATACGAATCAGACGCATCTGCACTAGAGTCGTCTAACTCTTTATCAACTTCATTACTTATTTGTCTATTCGGCAATGCTCTCAAAAACTTATGCGCATATTTATAAGTTCTTTTGCTAGTTAATGATTTTAAAGTGTACCGATCTCCATCTAATAGTTCAATTATTTCAAAAGGACCTTTAAACTTTGGATCAAGTTTTGTTTGATGACGCTCTTCATTTTTAAGCAATACATGGTCTCCTACGTTATATTTTATTATTTTTGCCTTGTTCTTATCAAATCTGCGTTTGTCGTAACGAGCATTGGATTCCATGTTTTCTTTAGCTTGTTTTCTTAAATGTTCCCTTTCAACTAAATTGTCTTCATCACCTATCGGCAAAAGGCCAAAGGGTCTAGCTTCCCTACCGATTAGCACTTCTAATGGGTTGACTTTGGTGACTCGATTGGCCGTACAATCCATTGCAAGCTGCACTTCAGGTAAGGCGTCTTCGATCTTTCTCTTTCATAGCGGACGGTCGGGGTTTTGTTTTGCGCTCCGATTTTTGTGTTAATTTGATTTTAAACCACCGGGGTTTCCTCTGAATTCATCACCTAAATATTTAAAATTATATACCGTTTCGCTATCGCGCGTGCATGCACTTTTCTGTGTAATTAATTTGTGTTAATAATCACTTTTTAGTTTGTGCTAAGACGGTTATCTTGTTTTCCTCCTTATTCTTTTTCACGTTTTTATTATTTTTCTCTCCACCGCTTGAGTGTCGTTTGCTGTTAGCTGCATCTAAGCCGTTATAGCTCTCATCGCTCTTGTGATTTCTGCTGCTCATACTCTTAACCTTGCGCTCTTTTGTTCTCTCTCTCTCTCTCTCTTGGCTTTCTGGTACTGATAGTGTGCACAGTGGATCTAGGGTTTGTGAAAATGTCCCAAAATATTGTCTGTTTAATTAAGAACTGCCAAAAAAATATTTTGGCAGACCAGCCCAGTTTCCATTGTTGGCTTTGCGAGGCAATAGTGCACGCTAAGTGCATCGAGATGACAGGTCGAATAGCTGACGTAGTTTCCAGCAAAAAGGGGCTGCGTTATTGCTGTGAGGCCTGTCGACCGGTTGAGAAGGAGATATCATCCTTCATGCGTCAGACCAGAAGTGGATGTTCTGAGATCATGGCCACTTTCCGCAAGGCGAATGACCTGTTCTCCGCGCTTGACGCTCAATTTAATAGTATGAAGCTATTAAATGAGTCGCCGAAACGCAAAAAATCTGCTGCTGGTCGACAGCAACTGTGTGAAACGCAGCAACCGCCACAGCTTCTGGTCCCCGTTCCAATGGTTCTGAGATCTTTGGCTCCGCAAATCTCCGTAGATAAATCAACCCAGGGTCCAACAATGCCCGGAATACCGGCCGTAGTTGGTAACAATTCGTTACGCAAGACCATCACAGCAGTCCCACCTTTAAAAACAATATTTGTTTCGAGGCTTGCCCCTAATCTCGCATCGGAAGATGTTCTAGCCTTTATACAAGGCAAAACCCAAGCCGGACATATCAAGGTGGAAAAATTGCAATTTTCGTATGCCAGAGACATTTCATCTTTTAAGATAAGTGTCTCAACCCAACTCTTTGACACTATTTGCTCGGGTGACTTCTGGCCCGAGTACGTAATAGTTAAGGAGTACGAGGCTCGAAAGAAGAGAACACGGCCTGCGGGAGTACAACTGCCCAGGCCGTCCCAATCCTCAGTGTCCACTGCCATACCTTCTTTCCCAAAAAACTAACCTCTTCCTTACTACTTTCCTATCAGAATACTAAAGGCTTACGCAGTAAGCTCTCTAAATTGTATTCGGATAGTCTTTCTTTCGCATCTCAGGTGATTGTATTTACTGAAACCTGGTTGAAGCCGGAGATCCTCTGCTCCGAAATTCTTCCGAGTAAATACACAATCTATAGATTAGACCGTCTTGTCCAGCGTTTTAATTGCCGTTGACTCCTGCCTCATCTCGGAACAGGTGGTATCTAACGAATTTCTGGACATTGAATTCATATGCGTTAAATTATCTTTTACAGGCAGCTGTATATATGTTACCTGCTCTTATATTCCTCCATCTTCGGAAATGCCAACTTATTGGAAACACCTTTCGGCAATTCAGGCAGTTTCCAACTGGCTTTCTGATAGGGACCAATTGGTGACTTTGGGTGACTTCAACATATCTGGAGCTCACTGGTCTTCTGACGGTGTGTCTAATATCCTCCTGACTGCGGCACAGCATGACCTTATAAATGGCTTGTTTTAGCAACGACATCTGGTAGTAGGTTAAACAGCTGAATTTGATTGGTCTTATCTTTTCATGAGCTCAGACATGGCAACCGCCGTTGATATCTTTTATAGTGCCATGAACTCATTTTTCTTCTTATGTGTTCCTGAAACCTATCCGTCGGTCTCTAATAAACCACTCTGGTTTAACAAAGAGCTGACACGTTTAAAAAACGTAAAATCTAGGCTTTATAATAAATATAAAAGTACTGGTTCAAGAACGACTTTCTCATCCTATCTTAGTGCTCGATCTAGCTTTACCGTGCTTAACGCTCAGTGTTATAAAAATTATTTGACTCGTTGCAAGGTCCAGTTCACGCAGGACCCCAAACAGTTTTATAACTTTGTTAACTCTAAACGTAAACCCACGTTGTACCCTCCCTCGATGTCATTTAATAATATTACTGTAAATTCTGATCAAGCAATAGCCAATCTCTTCGCTGCGTTTTTTAAAACCACATATTCTCCCGCAACATCTTCAGATCATTCATTTTCTCCAGCTATGCCCAGTTCGAACCTAATCTTCAGTCCTATTTTAAACGAAAGCTCACTTATTCTTGATCTTCAACGTGTTAAGCCAGTATATTCACCAGGTACTGATGGAATACCGGGCTCTGTGCTAAGTTATTGCTCCGAGACGCTGTGTAACCCCCTTCTTAAATTGTTTACCTTATCTTTAGAATCCTCAGAATTTCCCCTTATTTGGAGGGAATCATTTGTCTCCACAAAAAAGGTAGCAAGTCGGATGCCAGTAACTATAGAGGTATCTCTAAGTTATCGACAATCCCCAAACTTTTCGAGAATGTAATCACTCCTCACTTGCAACATCTATGCAGATCCGTCATCTCTCCATGTCAGCATGGTTTTATGAGGCGAAGATCAACCACGACCAATCTTCTGGAACTCACCTCGTTATTAGGGGTTTCCAAAAAAACTTTCAAACCGATGTCATTTACACGGACTTTAGTAAAGCTTTCGACTCGGTTAATCATTCTCTTCTGGTTAGGAAACTCGATTCATTGGGGTTTCCAAGCAATCTTCTTAAGTGGATTTCGAGTTATCTAAGTGACAGGTCCCAAAAGGTTCTGTTCAGAAATGTTCTATCCAATAGCCTCAGTGTCACATCTGGCGTCCCACAGGGTAGCCACCTGGGACCACTACTATTTACATTGTTTATCAACGATTTGCCGCAGGTTCTAACCAAATCCAGAGTACTCATGTATGCTGATGATGTTAAACTTTGCGTGCAGTATAGGGACAGCTCACGCCAATCAGACCTACAATCAGATCTCGATAACTTTCAAGCATGGTGTCATGCTAACGATTTTTATCTCAACAGCTCTAAATGCAAACTGATGACATTTTCTCGCACCACTCCTCTTCCTGCCACGTATATGCTTAACGATTACTCTTTGGAAAGAATTGTTGATGACCTAGGCGTCCGCCTGGACCCTAAACTTTCGTTCTCAGAATATATTTCCTGTATGGTTAATAAAGCCGCCGGTATGCTTGGATTCATTAAACGGTGGTCGAAGGAATTCGATTCTCCTTATGTAACAAAGACCCTATATACTTCGTTAGTACGCCCTATATTGGAGTATGGCTCGTGCGTCTGGAGTCCTCAATACGGAGTCCATAGCAGCCGCATCGAATCTGTCCAAAAGAAGTTTTTACTTTTCGCCCTTCGTGGTCTACCCTGGGATGCTAACCTTAGATTACCGTCTTACTCTAGTAGACTTCTCCTAATTAATTTACCTTCTTTAACTAACCGTAGGACGATGCTTGGCGTCGTCTTTCTACATAAACTTATTCACGGCGATGTGGAGAGCCCCTACCTGCTTGGGCAGCTCAATTTCCATGTTCCCCGTCTTTCATCTAGAAATTTTATCCCTCTAGTAGTTAACTACTGTAGGCGTGAGTTTGAAGTACATGAACCCTTTAGGGTTTTATGTACTGATTACAATCGCCTTTTTAGAAGTATTGAAGGCGTAGAAAGCCTTCAAAACCTAAAAACTGTATTGCTTGTAGTTGGGCCTCGTTGGGACTCAGTCGAAAAAAAAAAAGGCGTCTTGCCACGACCTCTGACTGGTTTCGACAACGGTCAATATACTCTTAAGCGTGCTCATTACACGTTCTACCTGGCCATTTGCTCTGCTTGCACCTGTAGCAATTAAGTGTAGGTCAATTTTTTGAGAAACACAAAATTCACGGAATCCTGAACTTGCAAAGTTACGGCCCTGATCCGCTATAATTCGATTTGGGACTCCAAACAAACACACGACGGCTCTAACAGCCTTGATAGTACTTTCAGTGTCTATTTTTAAGGTATGATAAAAATAAACAAATTTTGTAAACGCATCTACCAAAACAAAACCATTCTCCTTTTAATCATTTTTTCCAGTCATCTTTCCTGTTATGTCAATATGTAGGGTGTGCCACGGAATTTCTACTTTAGGAATCGGATGTAATTCAGCCTGTCTTTTTCCAACTGGTGGCTTATCTAATTTACAGGTGATGAAATTTTCGACAAACCTACGAACGTACTTCGACATGTTTTCGAACCAGTAAAAACCATACACTTTATCCAATGTTTTCTCCCAACCTAGATGCATAATGGATTCGTGGACGTGATTTATCACTTCCCATCTAAATGCCCTAGGGATTACAGGCAAACATTTGGTTTTGCCGTTTCTTTGTATTTTCCCATATAAAACTCCCTTTTGCAATTCTTATGTTTTATCTAAGCTTTCCGGCAATTCGTTATTTTTAAGCTTAGTTAATATCTCTGCCACCTCAGGATCACGTATCTGTTCGGAAACATTGGCTAGTTTCAGTTATCTCAGTCAATTCAACCCGCTTTTCCACTATTTTTTCCACGCTTCTACTCTCTTTAACCAGGGGATTCCTTGACAAAAAATCTAATTCGTTCTCCCTTCGTATATTGGATGTCAAAATCAAACGACTGTAAAAAGGCCCACCATCGATGGACCCTTGGCAACAGGTCCAATTTTGTACGACTAGCTTTCAGCGAGTTGCAATCAGTAAACACTACAAATTGTCGTCCCTGTAAATAATGACGAAAATTTGTAATGGCATTGACGACTGCCAAAGTCTCCAGTTCGTAAGAGTGGTATTTTGATTCCGCAGGTGATGTGCATTTGCTAAAATTTTCAACAACATGGGGCTTTTTATCTATTCTGTGTAGCAATATTGCTCCATAGCCAATTGAGCTGGCATTTGTGTGTAATTCTATGGAGTGTTGAGGGTCGAATATTCTTTGCACTGGCTCCTGGGTTAGAACAGATATTATTTTTGTGCGAATTCTTTCGTGCTCTAACTGCCAAACGAAATCAGAATTTTTTCTTGAGGTTAATGAATACAAGGCTTTCCACGTGGACATGAGTGACGTAACAACCCGGCTGCCATACTCTGCGAATCCCTCTCCAGGTTTAGGACGACCATCCAAAACGTTCAGTAGAATCGCTTTGGTTGTCTCTACTCCCACGAAGCGTTAAATGAACAGTTTCTTAAACTGTGCCCAGGTTATGCCAGCGAAACATACTTGCGATAACCATTGTGATGCGCTGCCTTCTAGCGCCTTGCTTAAAGTCATCACCAGACCACTGCCCTCTAGAACGTGGTCTGCAAATACGAGGTCGACATTTGTACACCAGACTGAGGCGTCTGCTCCGATTAAATTTGGGTAAGCTGACATGCGTAGCCTTATCGTCAGCTGCCGAAGTCCTTGGGTCTGCATAGATTTTAGTAGCTCCATCAGGGTTCTGTTCTGGGCTTCCAAAGCTGCCATATATTGTCCAGGAGTATTGTCTGTAGGCGAGGGGAATCCCACTTCTGATGTCGGGGGGTCGTTTTTCTTTTCCATTTTTGAATTAAATTCTCAGCAGCAAGTTCTGTTCGTCTTCCCAGCGCTTTCTGAACTGACTTCTCAAAAGTCCACTTTCCACTTTTCTACTTTCTACTCAATTCTTCTACATTGTTATTCGTCTCTTTCTAACATGTACGTCAGCGCTTAACGAATAGACCTCACTTGGCAGCAGTCTATATCTGTCCTGCTCTGCCATGCTTTCACTCAATTTCTAACATCCTTTTTCAAGAGGCCTTGCTTCACATTAAAGAAGGCCCCGAATCACATTAAAGAAGGCCCCGCTTCACCTGCTCTGACCAAGAGAAAGTAGGCCCTGTTTCATTTGATCCGACATATACAAGAGGCAGCCCAGGCAGAGTCCTCCAAATATTTCAAAACGTTCATTATACATTTTAGTTATGTTAACATTATTATGAAATAAAGATTATTCGTTTTAAATTGGTTAGTTGTGCAGCTGTCTAAGCTGCAGTCCACCAGACATGGTTTTTGTTAACAGAAATTATTTGTCACGAGTCTGCGACAAGTGAATTTTTTTTTTGTAGCAATTTTTTTTAATTTTTTTTTTCCGTAAATTAAAATAAGTACAGTTTTAATACTAAGAAATAAAAAATGAAAGCAAAACACTATACTTAATTTTTAAAAATTAAAAAAAATTTCTTATGCGACAGAATCGAACCCAGGCCAAATTAAAATTTGTGTAAAATGTTGGTATGTTTTCATCAATTGAGAACGGTTGACTTGATTTGGATGAAATCTTTTTTTCAATTGTTGATTATTTAAGACGGACCCAATATGCGCAGCTTCGCTCTGCAACAATCAATTATGATTGTACAATCGCTTCCAAAGATCTCAGTTGCGTTGTTATTGGTTCATTATCATTTTTATATCAGCATTGCAATACAGTGAAGCCACAAATTGAATCTAAAGGTTATATTGCGCTTCTGGGAATGTAAAATTTATCATATCGCTCACAACTGATGAGATACAAATAAATTACATAGAAACTTTAATTATCTGCGATTTTTGTTTTATCGTAAATGTCGTTTTTTTCACTTGTGTACCCTATAAATTGGCGAACGGGTGGGCGTGGCACATTGTCCACTAGTTACATCAATTTTACAGCAATTCACTGTCAAATGCCGTTTGAATTACACAGGTCTAAAAAAATGTACCTTACAAAAGTACGGAGAATAAAACCTTCAGATTGTGAAAGATCTCGGTCTGTATATTGCTACTTCGTCCGATCCGGCCCGTTCCGACTTATGTAAGAGTGAGAGTAAATAGAAGACTAACTACAAAGTTTCATTCAGATAGCTTTTAAACTGAGGGACTAGTTTGCGTATAATCGGACAGACGGACGAAAAGACGGGCAGACGGAAAGAAGGACAGACGGAAAGACGGACATGGCTAGATCGTCTCAGCTGATCAAGAATATGTATACTTTATATACTTCTACTTGTTACCTACATTTCTACCCTATGGGTATCGGGTATAAAAAGCTCCACGTGGGCACCTGAAGAAGCACAAGCTCGCCTCATTTGCTCAATGGGTATGCTCGGGTCTGCTGTCGCCGTTCTCGCTCTCGCGCTTCGCTTTCCGCCACTCGGACCCGCTCCCACACTGTTAAGCTCAGCTTATCGGTCGGGAGCGCGGCCCTTATGTTTAGTTCAAACAGTTCCATGTATGAAGTTGCATAAAGCTGACGCAAATGCGCCCTTGAATCTTTCCACGACGCCCCCGACTTATTCTACGACGCCGACTCCCGTCTTCGCCCTCATCTTTTTGGAGCCTTTTGATATTTCCGCCCTTCAGCCAGCAGTTCTCGGCGTTTTTGGTCTGCCAAAAGATTAGTACGACATTTTTCCGTCTCCGTCTCTCTGCTGGTCTTCAGCAGTGTTCCGAACATTAAATTTCGTTCACTCTTCCTTCCTTTCCTTCTATGCCAACTCTAAGTCAGAGTTTTCTACTTCAAAAAATCTGCAAAAATTTGCGCAATTTTTTCACCGCACCATTTTTCTGGTCCTCCAAGTATATACAGTCCACTTTCAACGCTGTACCAACATATGGCCCACATGCCCTTACACACATATACTTATATCCGTACTTGCATGGATGTCCATATATTTCCATATATTTTCTGCCTCCGATTTCAAGAAATATACAACTGTTAAAATTATAATAAAACTAAATTTTTTAAAACAACAATTATTAAAACGCCATTTCACTACAAATCCGTGATTGTGTTCCTTAAAATCTCAACTTAGCCGCGGCAGCACTCGTGTTGTGTTTTTTGTGTGCTGTTTTTTTCCTCTGGAGTGACCTACTCACGGGTTGCCGATGGCATATCTGGGTATTAAATAAATTCAGAAAGCATTATAAATACTCCGGGCGCCCCAGAAATGGAGAGATTCTCTCCTTACATGTGCCAAGTCCATCGGGACCAAGTCCGGGCCTAGTGGGAGAAGGTGGAGAAGAGCTATGAGAGCTGTTCTGACTTGCTATCCGTGGCCGACGACACGGCCACCTCGACACTGCTGGAATCAAAGTACAGCTACTGCTACTCCGTTTTTTCGAGATGTGTTGCCCAGTGTCAGGAGAGAAGTTATACCACTTACTATCCAAAACGAGTGGTGATGCACACGCCATTGTATTCAAGGCGCCGCTCACCCACAAGGGGTTTGGCGCGGCGTGGCAAAGCCTCACCGGCGGCTATATGGTCAACAGCCAGTTGAAGATACTCTTCAGAATCCAGGCTGTCCCCCAAGAGTCCGGAGTCGCGCTGAAAGAGCTACAAGGCACCATTTAAAGTTGTCTGAAAGCTCTAGAGATGTCGTCCATCCAGGTTGAAGCTTCGGACTGTCTCCTAGCCCTTATGGTTTCCTCAAAGCTCCCAAAAATCACACTTTCTATGTGGAAGCAATCCACACATAATAAGGCCGAAATTCCAACCTGGAAAGAATTAGTTAATTTTCTGACAGAGCGCCATCGTACTCTGGAGGCAATCGAAGACGTCAGGCCTAGTGGCTCCGGGCAATTTCCGCCAAGGTCAGCACCTGCCAGCGCCCCAGCTCGCAGGCTTAATTTTTACGAGACGCGAGTGGGCCCAAAAAGGTGCGATCTCTGTTCGAGGAAGAACCACCCCATTCGCTAAAGTTCGCGCCGTCTGGAAATGGATGTAAATGGTCGGTACAACTATATCGAAAGGAAGCAGCTCTGCCTGAACATTTTTGCAAGAGTTGTGGCAGTTCTCCATTCGATCGCCTGCTAGACCCAGGCTACAGTTAGAGGCTGCAGCTTATGTCCTTCCGCAGTTGGCAGGGAATCTGCCTTCGTATATAAGATCTTCTCAAGGGGCTGCCCGACATCCCCCTGGCGGACCCCAAGTTCTTTGCGAGCTCCCAGGCGATGTGTTAATAGGAGTTGACATTCTTCCGTCCTTTCTCCTCGGCAACTCAAAGGCCAACATCTGCGGGTCGCTGCTCGGTCAGGCGACCATTTTTGGGTGGGTGCTGACCAGGCCATTGTCTCCAGCCACCCCCCGCAACGTGCCCGCCTTTTCTACACGGGTTTCCCGCGACCTCGGCGATTCGCTGGATCAGCTCTTCACCAAATTCTGGGAGGTGGAAGATGTGTCTACACAGATACACTGACGCTTCCGGGAGAGGCGATTAGCGACGACGGCCAAACTGATGAAGGCGAGAAGGCAAGACCCGAAGTAGGGAGCTGCCAAAAGCGGCTTCTCCAGCTGGTGGACCCTAGCTTAGGGTATCGTATGGCTTGGTGTCCACTACCAGCTTCAAGATTTTTCGGGGGCTCATCTGCAAACACAATTTGCCCTATAATAACATGCTAACCTAGCTACAGGGCCTGGTTAAACTCACCCAAGTTATATTTGATACACAATATTTGCACAAGTAAACGAAAATCAAACGGATAACCCCGCGCGATTTGCCTTGATTTTGGCTTGGCCTTTCTTTGGCTCAAAATTAGGTGAAGTAAATAGATTCGTTTGCACAGTGGTTGCGCTTGTATGGAGCGAGCGGCCATAAATACTTCCCGTTGAGATATTGGTGTGAAATTTTCCCCAAAAATCTAAAAAAGTGTTTAAAAAATATACTAAAAAATTATCTCCATGGGACGACTATATGCTATAGCTCCCATATTACCGTAGTAGGGCTAATGTTTTAAGGAAATAAAAATATAGAATGTAGCTGCATATATTTGCCAATTCGTCTGTATTCATCTGTGAAATTTTCCCCAAAAATCTAAAAAAATGTTTAAAAAATATACTAAACAAGATGGACATACAGTCGGGTGTCCCGACAGTAGAATACCATGTACCATTACAAGGCGCGTCCCAAAATTATATAAAAGAAAGAGAATAAGAATAAAAAACTGAGACAAATTTACATATAATGCAAATGTCTTCCCATTCAAGAGCAAAGTCGATAGCTCAGTGGGTAAAGCTACACATACATTTTTGTAAGCAATTGGCCTGGGTTCGAATCAACCGCAGGCATAAGGAATTTTTTCATTTTCAAAACATTAAGTATAGTTCTTTGCTTGCATTTTTTTATTTTTTAGTATTAAATACTGTAATTATTTTAATGTACTGGAAAAAGAAAAAAAAAATTGCTAAGAATAAAAAAGATTTCGCTCGTCGCCGACGGGATTCGAACCCGTGACAACTAACATTTGAAAAAGACTTCAGCTTAGCCAGCTGCGCCACCAACCAATTCAAAATAAGTAATCCTATTTTCATAGTAATATGAACATAAGTAAAATGTTTAATGAACGTTTTGATTTATTTGGAGCCCTCTGCCTGGGCTGCCTCTTGTACACGTAATGTGTATAAAGTAAAAAGCCTATATCTCCGCTATTTATGACACGATCGCAATAAAATTTGAACAGTCTGTGTATTTTGATAAAATGCATTAAGCTTTTTAATATGGTTTACATAACTTTATAAATTTCGGAGATATACGTTTTTTTCAAATAGCTCCTCCAAAAAGGGGAGCAGCAAAAATTTAAAACAAACTTGATCTGCGTGCAGATATAAGAAGTCTAAATCCCAAGTTTGGTGTCTCTAGCTCTTATAGTCTCTGAGATCTGGGCGTTCATACAGACAGACGGACAGACGGACAGACGGACAGACGGACAGACGGACAGACGGACAGACGGACAGACGGACAGACGGACAGACGGACAGACGGACGGACGGACGGACAGACGGACATGGCTATATCGACTCCTTTAGTGGTCCTGACCAATATTTAGGTAACTTTTGGGGGTCTGCCACGCCTCCTTCTGCCTGTTACAGAAAATCGCACTCGCACAAAACTATAATACCTTTGTACCTTTGGTACATGGTATAAAAATTGTCTCCATCGGACGACTATATCCTATAGCTCACATATTACCGTAGTAGGGCTAATGTTTTAAGGTAATAAAAATATAGAATGTAGCTGCATATATTTGCCAATTCGTCTGTATTCATTAATACACTCATGCTGTTCGAATTTTCGGTGCAATTCACACTGCGCAGTGGTTGCGCTTGTATGGAGCGACCACCCATAAATACTTCCCGTTAAGATATTGGTGTGAAATTTTCCCCAAAAATCTAAAAAAATGTTTAAAAAATATACTAAACAAGTAAGAAAGCTACAGTCGAGTGAGCTCGACTGCGAGATACCCGCTACCCATACTTAAACCAGAAAAGCGTCAGGACGCCATAAAAAACAATTAATACAATTTTGAACATAACTGACAAATGCAAATGCAAGTGTAATATAATCACATCCATACAAAAATGCATACACATGAATCTATGTGTGTAAAAACGCGTTATTATTGCGTTTAAGCGGCTAATAATTATTACCATTTATTAAAATTGCTTCTCGAATATCTTATAAGATTCTTGTGACGGTCTGCCGTTTCAATTCCCCAGATAGCTCAGGGACGGCCAGGATCCGCTCATCAGAGTTAGTCCGAGTGGTAGCTGGAAGAGAAGTGCCCCGGCCCCAGGAAGAACAGTGAGAGGAATTCGGTAAAAATTAACAGTAGGGATCTTTATTCAGTGGATTTCTTGTACAGAGTTGAGATACGGGCTCGATCGTCGGGGCTGGCTTCGTCCCGTCTCGGGGGAAACACCACGCTGTGGGGACCTTGTCGTTGCCAGTCGTCGGGCGGATCGGGTCTTCGGCCGTGCCGGGAGTCGGGACGTCCGGGTACCTGCTAAAGAGAGAGAGAGAGAGAATGGGTCGGACTCTTTGAAGTCGTCGGTGAGAGAGAGAATGGTTCGGACTATTCAAGTCGTCGATGAGAGAGAGGCGCGATGGACTATTTAAGTCGGCTTGACGGATGAGAGAGAATGGTTCGGCCTATTCAAGTCGTCGATGAGAGAGAGGCGCGATGGACTATTTAAGTCTGCGCTGACGGATGAGAGAGAGTGGTTCGGACTATTAAAGTCCCCAATGAGAGCGAGAGAGAGAGATATGACTATTACAGTCTACGGAGAGAGATAGTGGTTCGGACTATTCAAGTCGTCGATGAGAGAGAGGCGCGATGGACTATTTAAGTCGGCGTTGACGGATGAGAGAGAGTGGTTCGGACTATTAAAGTCCTCGATGCGAGAGAGAGATAGGACTATCCAAGTCTACAGAGAGAGAGATACTGGTTCGGACTATTCAAGTCGTCGATGAGAGAGAGGCGCGATGGACTATTTAAGTCGGCGTTGACGGATGAGAGAGAGTGGTTCGGACTATTAAAGTCCTCGATGAGAGAGAGAGAGAGAGAGATAGGTTCGGACTATTCAAGTCGTCGATGAGAGAGAGGTGCGATGGACTATTTAAGTCGGCGTTGACGGATGAGAGAGAGTGGTTCGGACTATTAAAGTCCTCGATGAGAGAGAGAGAGAGAGAGAGAGAGATAGGACTATCAAAGTCTACAGAGAGAGAGAGGGAGGGCTAGGACTATTAAAGTCCACAGAGAGAGAGATAGGTTCGGAAGGACTCTTAAAGTCTACGGCTATTGATTCAATCCAAATCCTAGGATTCGGATTGCCCCAAAAAAAGGACTTTCGCTTGCTGACTAGGAAGTGTGCTTATGAAAACTCACCGCTTCCAGTTGCTGTCGGCTGCTAGGTACCTTTGCCAGGGCCCGCGGCCGTCTTCCTTCAGCCTTAGCTTAAACCGGTTCGGAATCCTAAGCTATGCTTCCGAGATGCCTTAGCATGAACTGGTTCGGAATCATAAGCTGCGCTTCTGCGATGCTGGTATGGTCGATCGGCGCGCGCGCGCATTTGTTTTTGTTCCCTTTTATTGATCTTCATTATTCTTATTGTCATTATTTACATGTTTATTTACAGTGTTCTTATGCTTTCTTTATGTTTATTATTATTTACATTATTTACTATTTACATTATTTGTTATTATTATTTACATTATTTATTGTTATTATTTACATTATTTATTATTATTTACATTATTTATTGTGCGCGTCACACCCCCCCCTCCTTTACGAAGTGGCGGGTCACCGCCACGTGGTTCCCCCGGTTCGACACCACCTTCCAGACTATGTTTCCATCCTCCATCAGAAACCTCCTCTGACGCCCACGTTGTTTGCCTTCCAGCTTTCTTCGGATGGCCTCCACCGCATCCGGGGCCAACACGGCTCCTTCCGGGAGGGTCCACCCGTAATCATTCCGCTCCACCGGGTGGAGCTCGAGGATGTCGGCATCGGGAGTAGGCGGTCGTCGGCCCGGCGGTGTGGGGTGTTGGGCCCGTGGCATCGGCGTCGGGGTCGGTGGTGGGCGTACCGGTGTTGGTGTTGGTGTCGGCGGGCGGCTCACCGGTATATACGCCGGGATGGGTGTCGGGGGTCGTCGCACCAACGGTGGTGGCGCGCCGTATCCCTGCTCCTCCGACCTGCTGCGTCTACTCGGCGACTCCCTCGGGCCTGCCACTCCGGCCCGGACACACACCGGGCTGGCGGGTGCCGTCGCCCCCGGTGTGGCCTTGCCGTGCCCTCCGGAGCCCCCCTGTCGTGGCGTGTGGGCCACTCGACGCTTGCCCGCTGGCCGGTAGTCCGTTCCGTCCGCTTCCGGTGCCGTTCGCACCCTCTCCTCTCTCTCCGCCTCCTGTTTTCGCCCCATTCTGGCCGGCTCTGTCCGCTTCCTGGCTGCCCCGGGTGCTGCTTGGGCCGTGATCAGCTTGGCCCGGGTCGCCGCTGCCTTCACCACCTCGCTCCTCTTCCGGAACCGTCTCTTACTCTCCTCGAATTTATTCATCCTTTCTGTAATGATAAGAGACATTTGATTATTATCGGGTACGGACTTGTTTGCCCACTTAGCTGAACTACCGCCACCAATCGTCCTATTTCCCCTTTTTGAGTCCAACCGCCCTACCCGTTCTGGTACCTCATATTCAGGGATCGCTTCTACGTATTGTTTTATGTCTCCTATGTATGCCCGTTTTATTTTTCCCGACTGCCTGTTCCTCATGGTCATGATCACTGGTGACACGAGTCCCGTAATCCTCCATGGCCCGTCGAACTTTGGTGCCAATTTTGCGTTGAATTTGTCGACCGCGTTTGACAGCCTGTGCGTCCTGCATAGCACCCATTCGCCTACCCTCGGCTTCCACTCTCTTTTCCTCAAATCGTAGCGCTTCCTCTGCTGCTCTGCTGCTTCTCTCATGTTCCCGAGCGCTTCCCCTCGTTGTGCTTCCATCCTCCTCCACCGGTTTTCTACCGTCTCCTCCTGTATTCCGGATCCCTCAGTAGTCCTGTCGAATGTTGCCCCCGGCAGCCGTAGTTCTTTCCCTAGTACTAACTGCGCAGGACTGAACTTTGTTGTTTCCGACGTACTGCTATTGAATGCCAGCATCAACTCCGGTAATTGATCGTCCCATCTTGTTTGGTCCTCTCCTGCTATCTGTGCAATCATGGTCTTGACCGTCCTATTTGCCCGTTCCGTCGGGTTCTCTTGCGGCGTGTATGGAGCCGTGAATTGCTGCTTCACTCCCCATCGTTCCATTGCCTGTCTTGACTTCTTCCCCGTGAACTGCACTCCGTTGTCCGATATTACTACCTTCGGCACGCCGAATCTCGCGATGATCCTCTCTCGAAACACCTTCAGAAATGCATCCGCTGTTGCCTGCCGGATTGCTGCCAATTCCACCCATTTTGAGTACTTGTCCATCATTACCACTAACGTAGAATTCCCATGCGTCGTGCGGGGTAGTGGTCCCACGAAGTCGACACATACCGTCTCCCACGGTGCCTCTGCTACCCGTGTCAGCATCTTCCCGGCCGCTTTCTGCTGCGAAACCTTGTACCTTTGGCAGCTGTCACAAGCTCGGACAAACTTCTTGGTGTCCCTGGTTAATCCTGGCCAGAAATACCTTGTCTTTATCCGTTTTATGGTCTTGAACATCCCCAGGTGCCCCGCTTCGGCTGCGCTGTGGTTTTCCTGTAAGATCCGCGGGATCTCCTCTGCCATTGCACATAGCTTCCATCGTTGCTGATCTCTCGGACTGTCACCCCGTCGATACAGTCGTCCTTCTGCCATCTGGTATTCCTCACTCCGTGGTTCTTTCTGTAGCGCCTCCATCCTCTGCTTTATCCAGTCGTCCTGGTGCCTCATTCCCCTGACCTCCGCTCGTGGTAATCTTGACAATGCGTCTGCTACCAGGTTGAGTTTTCCCTTCCTGTATTGTATCTCAAACTGGTACGGCTGTAACCCTAGTGCCCACCTGGCCACTCTCCCGGCCGGGCTTTTAATCGAGTTTAACCATTTCAGCGCCATGTGATCTGTTACCACCGTAAACGGGTATCCCTCGAGGTACATCTTGTACTTATCGACTCCCCAATAAATGGCCAGGCACTCTTTTTCCGTCGCGCTATATTTCTGCTCCGTTTTGCTTAATCTCCGACTGGCAAAGGATATCACGTGTTCTCCATCCTCTGTTTCCTGTGTCAAGACTGCTCCTAACCCGAAGTCGCTCGCGTCGGTCTGTAGCTTGAACCGTTTGGAGAAATCAGGGCATGCCAAGACTGGTGCTCGTGTTAGGCTATCTTTTAATCCGTCGAAGGCTTTTTGGTGTTTTTCCCCCCACTCGAACTTCTGCCCCTTTCGGATCAACTCCTGTAGTGGTCCTGCCTGTTCCGTGAAGTTCGGAACAAACCTTCTATACCACGACGCCATCCCTAAGAAGCTGTGCACCTCCTTTGTCGATTTGGGCGCCGGCAGTTCCTGGATTGCTGCTACCTTCTCCGGGTCTGTCCGAATACCCTGATTGCTGACCACATGCCCCAAGTATTTCAGCTCCTCCTGGAAGAAGTGGCACTTGTCTGGGTTTATCCTGAGGTTAGCCCGTTGTAGCCGTTCGAATACTTCTTGCAACCGCTGAAGGTGCTCCTCCTTCGTCCGCCCTATCACTATGATATCGTCCAGGTACGCAAATGCATGGGGCTCCATTTCTGGTCCGATGATTGTGTCCAAGGCTCGCTGGAACGTTGCGGGTGCGGTTGTAAGTCCAAATGGCATGACCTTCCACTGAAATAGCCCCCGTCCCGGTACCGTGAATGCCGTATATTGCTTGCTGTCCGGGTCCATCGGGATTTGCCAATAGCCTGATTTCAAGTCTATGGTACTTATATATTTCGCTTCTCGCAACTGGTCCAGGATGAAGTTCATACGAGGCACCGGGTATGCGTCTTTTTCGGTCTTATCGTTTAGCAACCGATAGTCGATACACATTCGCCAGTCGTTGTTCTTTTTCCTGACCAGTACCACGGGTGCGCTATATGGACTCCTAGACCTTTCTATAAGCCCCAGAGACAGTAACTCGTCTACCTGTTCGTCGATAATTGCCTGCTGCTTCGGGTTCCTTGGGTAGTACCTCTGCTTGATTGGCTTATCGTCCGTCAGGTATATCTTGTGTGTTGCGGCGTTACTGACCCCCTTCATCCTCTCAAATACTTGCCTGTGTTCTCGCAGAAAATCCTCTATTTTCTCCTCCAGCGTATCCCCTTGCTTCGGCACTTCCGTTGTTTCCCTCGCTTCGTCGTCGTCGTCGTCCTCGCTTTCCTCCTCCCTTATCTCCAATTCGAGGTTCCCACATCTGAGCACACTCCGTGCTCTTGCTAGGAAGTCCATGCCCAGTAGGATGCCTCCCGCTACTTCCGTCATGATCATAAACGGAACTTCGATCCGGGCTCCTCCGAATTCGACCATTGCGTGAAATTCTCCGATCGCTCGCTGTTTCATCCCATTGGCGAGTGTTATCTCTACGCGCCCTCCGTTCCACCTCCCGTGCTCCCGTAGGTCCTGGTATGAGTTCCTGCTGATCGCGCTTCTTGATGCTCCCGTATCTATTATTCCTTTCACCATATTTCCTCCGAATCTGATCCTTGCCACAATTTGGACCCCGTCGCATGTTAAGTCGTCCCTCGGGTCTGGCTTTTGTTGTGCGGCCTGAGCTGCCAGTCTTATTTGCTCAGGCCCTACATGTTTCCCGTCGGTGCTCTACAGCATTGTGAAGTCCTCACTCCATCCTTCTTACAGACCCAACAGAATAATCTTGGTGGATTCCCGCAGTTGCGTGCCGCGTGACCTGTTCCTCCGCATCTGAAGCACATCTCTTGATTTATCTGCTGCCGTACTGGTTGTATTGCGCTCTCTGCGGCTTCGATCTCTTCCACTTCTTCCGCTAGCTTTAAGAACTCGGTCAACGTCTCGAACCCATTCCGCCGAGTGTATAGTTTTATCTTGCTTCGGCAATTTTTGTATATTCTGTCTAATTTTTCTGTTTCCGACAGTTTCGTAAATCGCATCAACTTCCGCAATTCTGTTGCAAACTCCCTCACTGGTTCGTTTTCCCGTTGCCTCATCTGTGTGATTTTCTGCTCCAACTGTTCTTCGTACCTTGGTGGTAGAAAATATTCCTGTATTTCCTCTTTCAACTGCTCCCATGACTCGATTTCGGTCGGTGTTGTGTTCCACCAATCGGCTGCTAGTCCCTCGAGGATGAATGGCATGGTTGGGATTAACTGGTCCATCTCCATGCCGTATCCCTTCGCCCACTGTTCTATTTTCTCCAAGAACTCCAATGGGTTTGTTACACCCTGGTATCTAATACCCCATCCTCGCACTCGGTCGATTATTTCCACGTTCACTTTCCTCTCTTGTTTTGTCTCTTTTGGTTTCTCCATTTCCTCGACTCTTGTCACTACGACTACTGGTATTTTTGCTGGGCTCTTCTCTTTTTTGTACTTCTCTGCCAAGGTGGCTAGCCTCTGCTTTATGCTCTCCGTGTGGTCCGTGTTCTTGCAAAAAGCCGCTAGCTCTTTTCTCAAGTCCTCTACTCTTCCCGTCGGGTCTAACTCGAATTCCCTCGCGTACTCTGTCAACTCTTGTTTTGTTGCCATGTACACCCAGGTGGACATGCTCTTCTGGTTTCGGGCCTCCGTTACTACCACTCTTTCTGTTCGGGCGCCAGCTGTGACGGTCTGCCGTTTCAATTCCCCAGATAGCTCAGGGACGGCCAGGATCCGCTCATCAGAGTTAGTCCGAGTGGTAGCTGGAAGAGAAGTGCCCCGGCCCCAGGAAGAACAGTGAGAGGAATTCGGTAAAAATTAACAGTAGGGATCTTTATTCAGTGGATTTCTTGTACAGAGTTGAGATACGGGCTCGATCGTCGGGGCTGGCTTCGTCCCGTCTCGGGGGAAACACCACGCTGTGGGGACCTTGTCGTTGCCAGTCGTCGGGCGGATCGGGTCTTCGGCCGTGCCGGGAGTCGGGACGTCCGGGTACCTGCTAAAGAGAGAGAGAGAGAGAATGGGTCGGACTCTTTGAAGTCGTCGGTGAGAGAGAGAATGGTTCGGACTATTCAAGTCGTCGATGAGAGAGAGGCGCGATGGACTATTTAAGTCGGCTTGACGGATGAGAGAGAATGGTTCGGCCTATTCAAGTCGTCGATGAGAGAGAGGCGCGATGGACTATTTAAGTCTGCGCTGACGGATGAGAGAGAGTGGTTCGGACTATTAAAGTCCCCAATGAGAGCGAGAGAGAGAGATATGACTATTACAGTCTACGGAGAGAGATAGTGGTTCGGACTATTCAAGTCGTCGATGAGAGAGAGGCGCGATGGACTATTTAAGTCGGCGTTGACGGATGAGAGAGAGTGGTTCGGACTATTAAAGTCCTCGATGCGAGAGAGAGATAGGACTATCCAAGTCTACAGAGAGAGAGATACTGGTTCGGACTATTCAAGTCGTCGATGAGAGAGAGGCGCGATGGACTATTTAAGTCGGCGTTGACGGATGAGAGAGAGTGGTTCGGACTATTAAAGTCCTCGATGAGAGAGAGAGAGAGAGAGATAGGTTCGGACTATTCAAGTCGTCGATGAGAGAGAGGTGCGATGGACTATTTAAGTCGGCGTTGACGGATGAGAGAGAGTGGTTCGGACTATTAAAGTCCTCGATGAGAGAGAGAGAGAGAGAGAGAGAGATAGGACTATCAAAGTCTACAGAGAGAGAGAGGGAGGGCTAGGACTATTAAAGTCCACAGAGAGAGAGATAGGTTCGGAAGGACTCTTAAAGTCTACGGCTATTGATTCAATCCAAATCCTAGGATTCGGATTGCCCCAAAAAAAAGGACTTTCGCTTGCTGACTAGGAAGTGTGCTTATGAAAACTCACCGCTTCCAGTTGCTGTCGGCTGCTAGGTACCTTTGCCAGGGCCCGCGGCCGTCTTCCTTCAGCCTTAGCTTAAACCGGTTCGGAATCCTAAGCTATGCTTCCGAGATGCCTTAGCATGAACTGGTTCGGAATCATAAGCTGCGCTTCTGCGATGCTGGTATGGTCGATCGGCGCGCGCGCGCATTTGTTTTTGTTCCCTTTTATTGATCTTCATTATTCTTATTGTCATTATTTACATGTTTATTTACAGAGTTCTTATGCTTTCTTTATGTTTATTATTATTTACATTATTTACTATTTACATTATTTGTTATTATTATTTACATTATTTATTGTTATTATTTACATTATTTATTATTATTTACATTATTTATTGTGCGCGTCAC